>JAHBCN010002815.1:0-84640 GCA_019359885.1 Listronotus oregonensis | reverse complement strand
AAAAACGGGCATAAACTTTTTATTTTTTTTTTTTTTAAATCTTGGGACAGTCCACGAAGGCTGATGCCTAAACCGTGGGTGCCAATGTGGTGAGTTTTGTTCACACGGGACTTAAATATTTGGAGATTGGGAGGAGAAGGAAAAGCTTCGCGGGGCGGCCACAGTCTTGACACCTGGGGATAAAGGAACGAGAAAGCGGGAAGTTCGGGGCCTTTTAACTGACTGAAAAGGATGCATAAAAGTTGCACGGGTTGCTCTTTGGGGGAGTGTAGAAAGGAATTTACTGGCCCCCTCTGAGCAAAGCCGTGAAAATACCTATAAAGGGCGACGACCCCCACAGCCGACGTGGGCAAGAGAGGAAGTTTTGTGAGCGGGATCTTAATAAGACGAAGGGCTCTTCTTTGAATGGAGTCCAGAATGCAATTTGTGGGGGACGCCATTCCAACATAAACAATATTCTAAAGAGGGTCTAATTTGAGATCATACAGATTGGAAAAAAAATATTTTCTTGTTGGAAGGGAACAAGTTTTTTTAAGGGAGGCTATGGATGTAATTTTTTGTGCCAGTTAAGGTTATTCTAAAAAAAACCCAAAGATTAAACGCCTTTTTTTGTTCGGGCCCGCTCATATGGGGATGAGATTTGAGTTTTTTTTCGCGAAGCAAAGGGGTGTTTTCGAGGCATTAAACTGAACAAGTTTTTTGGCGCCCCACTCCAAAATAAGTTTGAGGTCTTGTGAAAAGATATCTGCATTGACCTGCGCTTTTTCCCCAAATCAGAATCACAGGTGGCTTATGAAATTAGTACTAGAGTGGAGGGTACTATCTCAGAAAACATGAATGGGATTGATTGTGGAAGAGGAGATCGTTAGTAGAAGAAAAGCGTGGGTGCCAGCACTGAGCCCCACCCCGGATTAATTTGGAGAAACTGGGGAATGACCATCTACACAACTGATATCGTCGATTAGAAAAAACTGGAAAGCCAAAGCAAAGCTTGGTGGAAACGGTAAGAAGGAAGTTTGTTAAGAAGCCCCATGCCGACCGTCGAAATTTTTATTTCAAGAGCAAGATCTGGGTTCCCCAAAGAAACTCAAGGGACTTTTCCGTTGTGTGAGACAAGGAAAAAGATCACGGGTCTGTGACGGAATCCAATTTCATCGTAAGATCTTTTTTTTTCCCCGATACTTAAATTTGGGAATTAAAATTTTTTTCCTTACTTTAAACAACTGAAAGAAGAGATATAGGTCTATATTGGAAGGAGAGTTTTGGTCCTTTTTTTGGGGCTGGTTTCCCCGCGCAGCTTTCAACCCCGGGAAAATGCCCGTGTCGTAAGAATTGGGGGCGAGTTGGGGTGGGTGCAAGCTCAGGAGCACTTTTTTTTGACGATTGCTGGTTCCATCCCGCCCAGACGCATTTGGTCTTTAAAGTTTTAATTTCTCGATCCTCAAATTTTTTTTAAAATGTTACTCTTGAAATAACCCTGGGAGACTTTTAAATGGGACATTGTATTATTTCTAATCAGGATGTCTCACATAAATAAATTTGAATATTTAATACATTTTTATATTCCGCACCCAGAGACATTATCAAACGATGCTTGTAAAACTTTCCTTAAAATAACAATACCTAAAATGTCCCGTTTATAAGTTGCTTGAGGTTATCTTAAGAATCACATTTAAAAACCTTATGAAGTTCTAGCATCGCAAGTTTTGGAATACAGTGCGAAAAAATGGTCCATTTGGGGGTGGCTTTATGTGGCTTTGTGCTAAATTTTTTGACGCTTCATTTACAGTTCTCCAGATTTACTTGGCTTATATTTATAACACCCTGTATAAAAAAAAACATTATAAATTATTTTATTTTTTAAGAAAATACTATGTAAACATTATGTTATGAAATAAATAGAAAGTTAATGTCCTCAACAGTAACAAATCATCTTTAACCACCATAAATTATTTAAATAACTGAAATTAATAACTAAGTAGCCGTCTTCTAAAATGTCATATCAACCTAGTATTTTTTGCCTTTTTAATAAAGATGTAGAATTTTAATTACCATTATAAATTTTATCTCCACGTGCTGTTGGTAAAATCAATAAATAATGATATTTTTTAATAAAAAACTCAAAGAAAACTGGTTTGTTATAGGAAAATAATAATTAATTTGGCAGAAATGAATTCAAGATATACAAGTATTCTGTATGGTTGTGACGAATTTATTTTGAAAAAATATTATTTGGCATTTGACTAGCTAGACCATTTCGCGCAGGTCTTAGGACTCAGATTGGTTTAAGCGCATCGAATTGATCGTAATGAACTTGCAGAATAACTTCAAAGATATTTAAAAAAAAAATGTTAAAAAAATTGAGAATATATCTATTACGGAAAAAAATCCAGGAATTTATTGAACTATTCTGACATAGATGCCGCTAAACATTAATTGGCAATGCCTAATGTGAACCTTCGTTTAATCACGGGCGTTCTTACTGGACATTGTCAACTGCACAAACTCCTCTTTAAAATGCGTATACATGACACACCTCTGTGTAGAGGTTGTAAACAGGAAGTCGAGACGGTAGAGCACATCCTTTATGACTGCCGTGTGCTCTCGTCCAAGAGAAGATCCATGCTTGGCTAGTATTGGCTTTTCTTGGCCGACATTAATAGATTCCCCTGGGCGACGTTGTCACCTACTTTAAATAGGTAGGATGGGCGGCGTACTGAGTAAGGAGTTCCCTTTAGGAGGTAGCACAACGGGCCTACTGAGGCCTAGGTGTTGTGATGTTTATCATCGTCTTCACTTTCAGCTTTAGAGATTCAGATACGGTAAAAAATCCGCCACTGTTTTTAAAGTATAGATAAAATAAAAACGGATAAATCAAAATGAAAATTAAAATGAAGTTTATTTTCAATTCGGATTTTAAACTTTTAACTCTTCTGACAACTCTTTGTTTTATCTGAAATTGGAAGGGTGGTCGGTTAATTAGTTTTAAGGTTACTTTTAATTACTCTAGCACTGGACAAAGGTAAACAGGAGTTATGTAAATTATCTTTAACAAAATTATCTTTATTTGATAATATGAAAGCTGTCAATATCTATGTAATAATTTTTTAAACAGCTTTAAAAAAATCTGTTGATGCTAAATCTGTTCCAGTTTAGTCTGTGGTTAATACCAAATACATGTTAATATATTTAGTAGTATAAACTGTATAAAACTTTTCACATTGGCAAGAAACTTCTTATACCATATTTTTTGTATTTTTTTTAAACAACAACTATTGTTTTTTTAAAAAGGAGTACAAGCATTAAATGCATTGCCCACTCGTTAAATTTGGTCTGTTGACCCAGAAATGTAGGTAAAAATATAACTTTAACAGTTTGTTTTTAAATTTAACTGATGAGAAGAAGTGGAGTAAAATATCTAGCAGAAAATTTTTGTTTTTTACATTAGAAGAAGTGGAGAGTAAAATATCTACCAAAAAATTTTGTTTTGTACTATTATCCTCTTAAATATTTTTTTGTTTCGTTATTTTTAATTAAAATATTTTTTTTGTTTGGTTATTTGCATTTAAATTAGCTAAATTAGTGAATGTATTTGTTTATATTATCTAGTTAAAACCTTAAAAGAATTTTAACTAAAAAAAATATTAAACTTGTTGTTGACACTACATGCTTTAAGCCCGAACTTGGCCTCACGCACTAGCAAGCGACTAGATTGGACAAAATTGTATTATTGAATACGTATAATTATGAAAACATTTATAAATTATTAAAATAAACATTTCAGTATGTTTTTTTGGGATTACTCGCCTTACAATTTTTTAAAAAATGGGTCCAGGTCCCGGGGTAAACAAACTAAGCCTGTTCAGCCCTATTGACCCCTAGAACTGCAGATCGCCTGCAAGTTCACATCTATGACATAGACCCAAATAACACTTTGGTAAGTTTTGATGTTGTTAGTTTTTTACAAATGTTCCTCTCGATATACCATTAAATATTGTTAAAAATAAATTAGAAAATGAAGTTCAACTTGGCAAAAGAACCAAACTAAACATAAACTTTATTCTTGAATTGAGTATTAACTCTTTGCGTAAAAACAACATATTTCCAATATAACGTAATTTTATAAACGAACTTCTGGCATGGCCAATGGCCATGGGTTCATATTTATTACCATTATTAAGTAATATTTTAAAAACTATCATTATAAACCTTTAGTTTTTGTGGAGATATATAGATGACGTTTTTCTATTTATCAACATGATGTCTAAATGAATTGTTTAACACACATTAATGCACAAGAACCCACTATTAGTTTTACCTTAGAATAAGAACAAAACTCACAACTTCCTTTTCTTGATGTTCTAATAAAAAAAGATGTAAATAATTTTAAAACTAAAATTTACAGAAACCCTACACATACAAACCGATAATGGTAAAAAAAGGAGTGTAAAAAGACTTTTTGATAGAATTAAACTAATTATATTTGTTTTGATTAAAACAAAAAACCGAAAAAGAATTTTTAACAGATATTTTAGTTCAAAATAATCATCCTCTTGATTTTATAAACAAATGCTTTCTAAAATTTGAACAACCAAATTTAAAACAAAATCAAAATAGACCTATTACAAATCTGTATCTATATAGATTCCTGGGTTATCAAACAAAATTTTACGAATAGGTAATAAATTTAATATTCGAACTATATTTAAAACACAACTATTAGATCTCAAGTAACAAAAACAAAACCATACAATATAAATAAAAACACAAAAAATGTTACTTTTTAGGATCCCTTGTAAATGTAATTAATTTTATATAGGTGAAACTTCCAGACCATTAGCCAAACGCATAAATGAACATAGAACATACAGTAAAGACACAGAATTCAACAAATCAAAAATCTGTCAACGAGCATTTGATAAAACCCACATAGTAAACTGAAATGCTTCTAGTATTTTAGCAAAGGAAACTTGTTCACAAAAAACCTAAAATAAAAGAAAGTGCATTTATATTATTAAATAAAGATAAATGGGTAGCATTAATATCTGTTAATTTAAATAATACATGGTTAGCTATGTTTCATCCTAAAGAAATTTCGGGTAAACTTAAAATCAATTAACACACCAATCACATTTCTTGTCTTTTTAAAAATTATAAATATCCAGTTAAATAAACTTAATTTCATTAATGACAAAACGTCATAAATGGTATAAAAACTTTCAGAATTTCCTAAGTTTTTCATTCAAAATTTCTTAAAATTTAGTTTAAATTTCTTTTTTTTTATTTTTTATCTTGGCAATTGTGGCCAACTTGCAACAGAAACGTAGGTAGGTGTTCTTGATTTTTTGGGTTTATTGAAGGATGTTTCTTCTTTTTTGTTGTAGGCGATCTGCAAGTTCATAGGGGTCAATAGGGCTAAGCAGGCTTAATTCGTTATACCCCGGAACCTAAACCAAAGTGGTCATTTTCTAAGAAATTGCAAGGCAAGTAATCCCAAAGAAAACATACTGAAACATGAATCCGCCACAAAACTATAGAACATATTTAAATTAAACATGTAAACAACAAAATTCCGTTACAAATTATTTGAATGATTTAAGTGACTACATCCAATTACAAGGACTAACGTAACAACTTTTTGGCAGCTGGAGTTTATATAGCCAATAAATACTTTACATCTTCATTGATTTAGTGGCAAAAAAGATGGACGGGTCGCTCGAACCAGGAAATAAAGGAACATGAAGATAAAGTGGTCATCAAGGTAATTTATTTTAAGTCGAGTAGATTGTTAAAACCTTTATCTCTTAATTTAAATTCCTTTTAGTCGATAATGACTTTAGGTGTTGCTTCCTACAAAAAGAATGCCATTTAAAACTATCTGCAATACGAGTATGTGTTTCGGTGAGTGTAGGTATTAAATTTCAGTTATTTTAGATTGTTAAAAGTAAGGATTCATTTGCATTAGGTCAATGTTTCAATTGAGTCTCGTGGGCACCAGGTCAAGATGCACCTGAGATGGTATGTTAATTTTATACATTTGCTTGAATCGAATTTTAAAACCAGGTGTTTTTTATTTTTTAATTT
The DNA here is from genome assembly GCA_019359885.1 of Listronotus oregonensis. NCBI lineage: Eukaryota > Metazoa > Arthropoda > Insecta > Coleoptera > Curculionidae > Listronotus > Listronotus oregonensis. The sequence continues at coordinate 78,556 of JAHBCN010002815.1, read as the reverse complement.
TTTTTATGTTTAATAATATTTTTCTTATAATTTAACAACAGTCAATATAAACTTAAAATCTATACTAAGTTTTGACACGTTTTAAGAGTGCATTTACGCTACACCTTAGGGGTCAGGCGAAAGGACGCGGAGACGGTGGGCGGAGACTAACAAACTTCCACTACCACAATTTTCGTATAGCCGCAATAAAAATATTAAATTTTATTTAGGTTCTTCCAAATTCGGTGTATCGATGCGATGTTGTTTCCGATTGCAAGCCTACAGGAGATAACGTTTTTTCGGAAAGTATTTTTCACTTAAATGACATAAATTATACACCATTTTAAAGGTAAGAAAATAATATATGCCTCTGCTTTAACGGATTTTTGAAATATGAGTCGAGTTAAGAGAAAATATTATCTAAACATAACACATTTTGGGGTGACTTTCAATCAAGAAAATATTAAAAACTAAATCCAAATTTAAAAAACTTTTATAGCAGATGCCTAGATTAAAGTGTTGACTTTCATATAATTTTTGGAAATTATCGATTACTTATACCATTTTTGAGAAAAACATTATGCCCCCAACCCCAAATTAGATCCAATTTTCGCGGCGCGAATGGACTCTTAAGAAGAAAGTAAGGAGCAGGTTATTGAAATTTAAGTATATTATGATATTTTTACGGTAAAAATGGTGACAGATTTGTCACAAAAAAGTTAGCAAATACTTTTTGATTGTACAATTGACTGTGTTTACTTTACTTCATAACTCTTGACCTGGATCGAACTGGTTTAGCCTGGGAAAAATCCCAAATAAAAACTTATATGGAAATTTATAATATATTTAGTTTAATAGTTATTATTGACATTCCATGTTTTATTTTTCTTGCTAATAAATTGAGGACTAATACAATGTTTGTAAATATTTTGAAGGGCTATTTAAACGATATATGTTTATTAAATTGAAACTATAATTTTGTGTTAATTATTTGTTACTTATAATATAGTAACGTTATTTCTTCAGCTTTTACCTAAATTAATGCTGGGGTGCCCCAGGGCACCAACTATGTTTCTTCTTCGCATCAACGATCTCTCTTCTACAATCTATCTTATTTTTAGTTTTGCCGACGATAGTATCCTCCACTCAAATATTCAATTTTTTAAGCCAGCCTATAGGCCTGATTTGGAAGACACGCGCAGGTCAATGCAAATATCTCTTTTACAAGACCTTAAACTAATCAATAACACTAAAATCTTGGACTTCCATTGTATTTATTTGTTAATTAATACACAACGTTTGGGTTAGTGATGTATCTCCAACAGTTTTCAAGTGATAACCATAATCCAGTTATCACTTGAAAACGGTTGGAGATACATCACTAACCGAAACGTTGTGTATCAATTAACAAATAAAGACAATGGAAGTTCAAGATTTTAGTGTTATTGAAACCATAACTTTGTCTAACAATTTTCAAGAAACCTCAAACTAATCTTGATATGGGCTTCAAAAATCTTATCCAGTTTAATGCTCCAGGACACAGTCATGTTCGATGTCGCTAAAAAAGTCAGTCAATCATTTTGGCGTTACTTTTGAGAATAACCTTAACAGCACAAGCACATTACATCCATAGCCTCAGCTGCTTCCTCTTTCGAGCCAGAAAGTATTTCTCTACGTCTAACTGTATACTTTGTACATAAACCAATTTAGACCATTATTAGAATATTGTTCTCATGTTTGGGGAATGGTGTTTCCTACAACTCTTATCATCCTTGATTCTATTCAAAAAAGAGCTGTCCTATGAATGATCCCACGCTTACAGAAAAGGCTCTCTTTACGGCTTTTGCTCTAAGGATTTAGCAAGAATAATTTCTCTGACAGCTCCCAACAGAGCAACACGTAGTGCCACTTTTATGTATTTTTTTACAGTTCACCTTAAAAGGCTCCGAACATTACACTTTTTTCGTTCCGTCATCCCCAGAGTGTCTAGACTGGAATCTGCTACCCGCAGTAGTTTTCCCATCTTCAAATTTCCAAATCTGTAAGTTTCATGTAAATATACTGCCTCTTACCACACCTAAGATGCCCACGTTACGTTAGTATGGAAACTTCAGCTCTGGTGGACTGTCCCAAAAAAAAAAAAAAAATCAAAAAACTTATTAAAAAAATACTATACTTCTCGTTAAATTTGTTTATGTTACCTGCATGGGGTGACACTATTTTATTGTACTTTTATATAAATTATAAATTTATAAAATATTGTATGACCCTTAAACACAAACAACCAGTCTTAATTATGGTAAGCTTTTACTTTTCTTGATCCTCACCGATTTCGATGGTTTGTTGCATAGAGACGCGCAGATTACAAATCTAAAGTAATCTAATAATCTAAGTTTTTTTTCGACAAATATGATAATTAAATTAAACTCATTTACACTATCTTGCCGTTCTTTTATCACAAAATTGGTGATGAGTACATGAAACTATCATACAATGTTTAAAGTTATTTAAAAAAAATCGTGTTTTAATCTATTTTACTAAGATTTTTGGTAAAAATACAGAACACCCAAAAATATCGACCATTTTAATAGAAGGCTGTAAAGTAGCGCCATCAATTCTTTTCATACTAAATCAAATGTTATAAAACCCAATATTGCACAAAAATTTTAAATATTCTATAATAGTTTCGTTTAATAACTAACAATAATGTGCCAAAAGTAAAAAAAAAACAGTGAAAGTATAGTTAGTTTGGATTTGTCATTGGATGATGTTAACTTTATACGTGGTAATAAAAAATTATGGAAGTCGGGACCTGACCTACTCTTCATTGCGCGAATTCCGCGGGGCCTGTTCCCATTTGTTCATAAGGGCAGGGGTGGGCCAGATATTTCTTGAGTATTAACCATTAGGCATATAAATATTTTGGCTAATATTTTAGTGGCAGTGTTAAATAACAGGGTTTTTACTGTGCGTTTCGAAAAAGTTGTTTTACGAGAATATAACTATGTCGCGTCGAAATCATTTGTCATTAGATGCAAAACAGGTTATGAAAAATGTGTATGAAACTTTAATCAGTAGAGGTCTAATTAAACAAGAAGCTTTAAAAGAAACCTGTCTACTTACAAAAACTCCAATATCATCGATAAGGGATATTATTATTAGTGAAGAATTGAACAAAAAAAAACGTAGTGATTTTCAATCTCACCGTATAGATAATAGTAATCAGGACCTAATAAAAAGGAAAATATATTGTCTTTATGAAAGCGGAGTTATTCCTACCTTGGATAAACTGAAAAAGAAGCTAGACGAAGACGAAACCAATATAAATATTAGCCGTGCCACCCTCCATAGAGTTGTTTGTAAAATGGAATTTAAATACCGAAAAATAAACAAAAGACAAGTAGTAATGGAATTGCACAGATTACGCACTTGGATATTTAATAACCTTCAAGAAATTAAAAGATATAGGTTAGAAAACAGATCCATAATTTACCTTAATGAAACATGGTTTGATACACACGACACAGTATCCAAAGGATGGGTTGATTTCAGTCAAAACTGTCAGACGAAAGCACCTTCAAATAAAGGAAAACGCATTACCATAATACACGCTGGTTAAGAAGGCGGATTCGTCCCAAAGGATTTTAGATTGGATTACCATGAGGATAAAAGTGCAGGACTTTTTGAAAACTGGTTTCAAAATTACCTTTTAAAAAATATTCCAAACAACATTGTTATTGTCATGGATAACGCAAGCTACCACAGCCGTCTGCTACACAAAGCACCAGCTTCATCAAGTTCAAAAACTGAAATCCAGGAATATTTGTTAGAAAATTATATTAATTTTTACAAAAAAACGCATCTTATGAAAGTCCTAAATTCATATGCAATTAAAAAACAATATGTATGTGATAATTTGGCTGAACAGGCTGGGCATACTGTCTTACGGCTTCCTCCGTATCACTGTATGTTTAACCCCATAGAGCATTTGTGGAACCAAGTAAAATCAAAGATCAGAGCAGAAAATGTTACACCTACTTTAGGTCCCAGTGTTATAAATTTGATAAAAAATGTTATTACTAACATACCAGTTGGAAGCTGGAAAAATTCACTACAGCACATTATAAAAATTGAGGACTCTTACATTTCTATCCAAAACAACATAAATCCTATTGTAATTAATCTCAATGATGACTCTGATAGTGAAACAGAATTAGATTTAGATATATAGATTAAAAATGTAATTATGTATAGATAAATGCAGTTATAAATTTATTAAAACTTTGCATATATTTAATTTCTTAATGTAATTTTAAAATTATACTCACCTTAAAAAACAATAAATTATAAATCTTTATATTATTAAAGTCCGTCCCTAATGTTCTGTCCTTTAATACCTACCAATCCGCAGTTTTATTGCTGTCGGCAGGTATAATCCATAAATGAAGGCAAGAGCTAACACGGTATACTTTGAGGCAGACTATACAAGTGTTTGAAAACCAGGCTTATTTTAAGGCGACCCTTTCATTTTCGTCTCGACAAAAATTAAATAATTTTTACCTAGGATTTAAAAATCCATTGAATTACCAAACCTCTTTGTTCAGTTATTACGTCTCAGTATTCTATTTTAATTCATAATGAAACCTTGACAATTTAATTTCTCACCGTTGATGTCTCTGCCTTACTTATCGCTAAATTCAATATCATAACTTGACCTAAACCTTCAGACCACAAGATCACTTCACGCTTTTGTTACAATTTACAAAAGAACGTCAATTGATACGCTTTGGGCACATCCTTTTCGTTTTTATGACCTGTGTCAAAATAGTATCATAAAGTAAGTTTAGACGGAACGCGCTAAACCAATTTTATTATTTAGCGTGAAGAATGACACCTAATAGGGAATTTAAGTACGACACTTAGAAATAACGGAAGCGTTATAGTTACCGGTTGGGTAATAATTGAATAACATAAATTTGCATTCGGGGACTCTATAAGTGTTTTTTACAGGGTATAATTATAAATTAGCAACAGTTTATTTATGGGATGTGCACTTTGTTTTTAAACGGTTATTTTTATTTCTTTTTTTATTTTTTAAACTAAAATTTACCTATTTGCAACGATCCATAAAAAGAATAACATGTTCGCCAAAAAAGTATAAGAATCTAGATGCTGTTATTTGCATTCAAATTGCTTGCCAATAACATAAACTATCTATAATACTTGTTTTCCCAATATAAATTGTTGTTAACCATCAGAGCTGTCCGCAATTACTTTTAAAAAGTAATTCAATTACAAGTACCAATTACTCTTCTAAGTAGTAGTTCATTACGATTACCAATTACCAGCATGTTTGTTAAAAGAAATTCAATTATTAATTAAAACTAAAAGGTATTTTATATTTTATTAATTACTCTATTTAAATTACCACACACACTAAACAAATAAAATATTTATACTAATATGCATCATACGCGCACATCACACTATTTTAGCTGATTTCTCGGCAAGTTCAACATTAAATGACTCTAAAATATATATATTTTTTAATCCTACCCCAAACATCAAAAGATTTTTTCACAAAAAATATTATAAGAACGGTGGTGGTAAGCATTAATCAAAAATACTAAATCGGCGCAGAGGTGGCTTTTGCCGGATTCAAAGCGGCCCACCGCGTTTAAAGATGCTCTTTCTGGCTGGCTAAAATTCTGTTAGTTTTTTCATAAAGAATGGTAATTGAATTTATTGTTGTAATTCAATTATTTATTAGGTAATTTAATTACTTTATAAGTAACCGAATTACTTTCCAAGTAGTCAATTACCAATTACGATTACATTATCGTATTAATTGATAGTCTAAATACGAATACCTTTTCTGGAAAGTAATTGAATTAAAGTAATTTAATTATTAAAAAGTAATTAAATACGATTTTTCAATTATTTTAATTCAATTATCGACAACTCTGTCAAACCATAAACATTTTTGAGTCACACCGATTTAAAGCATCGTTTGAGGTGCGGATGAACAATAATGATGCCAATTATAAATATAGTCTGCCTCAAAGTATATCGTTATGGCTTTTGACGGACCATATCCCAATAAACCTTTAACGATTTTATTACCTATTGTTATTGGGTAAACCCATTTGTTCATAAGGGCAGGGGTGGGCTTAGTATTTCTTAAGTATTAACCATTAGGCATATAAATATTTTGGCTAATATTTTAGTGGCAGTGTTGAATAGCCGTTTTTACTGTGCGTTTCGAAAAAGTTGTTTTACGAGAATATAACTATGTCGCGTCGAAATCATATGTCATTAGATGCAAAACAGGTTGTGAAAAATGTGTATGAAACTTTAATCAGTAGAGGTCTAATCAAACAAGAAGCTTTAAAAGAAACCTGCCTACTTACAAAAACTCCAATATTATCGATTAGGGATATTATTATTGGTGAAGAATTGAACAAAAGAAAAAAACGTAGTGATTTTCAATCTCACCGTATAGACAATAGTGATGAGGACCTAATAAGAAGGAAAATATATTGTCTTTATGAAAGCGGAGTTATTCCTACCTTCGGGTAAACTAAAAAAGAAGCTAGACGAAGACGAAACCAATATAAATTTTAGCCGTGCCACCTTCCATAGAGTTGTTTGTAAAATGGTATTTAAATACCGCAAAATAGACAAAAGACAAGTAGTAATGCAATCGCACAGATTACGCACTTGGAGATTTAATTACCTTCAAGAAATTAAAAGATACAGATAGGCTAGAAAACAGATCCATAATTTACCTCGATGAAACATGGTTCGATACACACGACACAGTATCCAAAGGATGGGTTGATTCCAATCAAAACTGTCAGACGAAAGCAACTTCAAATAAAGGAAAGCGCATTACCATAATACACGCTGGTTCAGAAGACGGATTTGTCGCAAACTGCTTGCTGTTGTCTGCAAAGAATATTAAGGATTCTAGCTTGGATTATCATGAGAATACAAGTGCAGAACTTTTTGAAAACTGGTTCAAAATTATCTTTTAAAAAATATTCCAAACAACAGTGTTATTGTCATAAATAACGAAAGCTACCATAGCCGTCTGCTACACAAAGCACCAGCTTCATCAAGTTCAAAAACTGAAATCCAGGAATATTTGTTAGAAAACAATATTTATTTTGAATTCAGTTAAAAAAAACGCATCTTTTGTAAGTCCTAAATTCATATGCAATTAAAAAACAATATGTATGTGATAATTTGGCTGAACAGGTTGGGCATACTGTCTTACGGCTTCCTCCGTATCACTGTATGTTTAACCCCATAGAGCATTTGTGGAACCAAGTAAAATCAAAGATCAGAGCAGAAATGTTACACCTACTTTAAGTCCCAGTGTTATAAATTTAATAAAAAATGTAATTACTAACATACCAGTTGAGCACATTATAAAAATTGAGCACTCTTACATATACCATTTAATCAAATAATAACAATTTATTGCAACCACAATAGAAACTTTTGTTTATATCAAAACAGTTTGCAGTGTGACTTAAATAATAAATTCGTAGATGTCAGTTACACAGTGAACATGCCGAAAAAAATATTTTTGGAGAAATAACCAATATATCGCAAAATTCTTATAAAAAAGGCATTCGGTCAAATGGACTGATATTTTAATATGTTTTCGTACTTGACCCACCAATTAAAAGTTTCAGTTTCCAGAAATAAATAGTTTTCGTGATACAGACTTCGGAAGGCTCAATGTCTGGAACCTATTCCGGGTATTCCAGACCAGTGTCTTCTTCATTTAAAATGTATAGTATCATTTTTTTTATTTTGCGTTTACCATCGAATGGCGATAATACGCACTTCCGGTGCCCACCGGAAGTAGGTGGCATTGACGGAAGGCTCGACTTTAAAATAGGACATGGTTGTTTTGGATACAAAAGTTAATTCTGTGCTGAAAAATATTTAAAATGGCGAAGTTTTTAACGTCCGGTTCCCACTGTAAGAAGGTGATCCGAACCGGAAATTTATATTTTTGTATGAAACATGTAAATTTTTTCAGAGAAATGAATGTTTGGTAAAGAAAATGCGAGATGTTGACAATCCTAAGTACCTGTATGTAGATGACCAACTGTAGTTTTGCATTAAGACAATACCATGTGCATGGATGTGTATGTGTGTGTGTGTGTGTGTGTGTGTGTGTGTGTGTGTGTGGAAGGAAGGAACGCTAAGCATGAAACTAAATTTAAAATTTGGGATGAAAAACAAAAAATCAAGAAAAACCCAAAAATCGACAAAAATCACTATCAACTATTTTTCTGGTTGATATACACGGTCCACAAAAAATGGTGTGTGCTGGGTGTCGACTAAGATTTTCTGGCGTATTTTATTTCGCTAAACATGAAACTAAATTTAAAATTTGGGATAAAAAAACAAAAAAATCAAGAAAAACCCAAAAAACGACAAAAATCACGATCAACTATTTTTCTGTATGATATTATCATCTTACGGTTTCTACTTGTTTCTCTCTCTGTATTATCCCACCGTAATTTGCAAATACATTAATTTACTACTTATTGTATTCTATTCAAGTCTCACACTGATGACCTTTTGATTTGGACAAAAAAATAAGGAATCGGTTAATTAAATCGGTATATTTACCAGCAAAATCCTATTACCACAGAATGTTTGGACTACGACTATAAAAACTTTAACAGAAACAAAAAAATTATAAAACCAAAAATAGAGCTTTCTGTCTGGTAGGCTGTTTCTTCCCCCTCGTCACACATTTTGCAACTTGGATCCCCAATGTATGAGCCTATCTTGTGTAGATGTCCTCTTAGGCTATCGTGTCCTGTTAGCAAACCTACTGCTTTTCCTACTTTGTCTGAATAGTTCTTCCTTCGTTTTTTTTGGATGGGCCTCTTATGAAGCTTTTTCCATGTCCAATTCTACTAAGGTTCCCCCAGTATTCCTCATGTTTGTTTCGGATCCATTCCCTGGTTTGCCCGAAGACTCGTAAACTTCCCAAGAACATATACATTTAAATCTGGAGAACCTGGTTGTCATTTTATTGGTGCATCATCTCCCCAGGAGTGTTAATAAGTAAGTGTATATTCTGGAAAAATGGTGAATTGGCATACCGGTTTAACTAAGCTTTGTATTAACTTTTTTAAATTAATTATTTTTTATTCAAAATTGTTTTATTAATTCAGTTAATTGACATTCGCAGGAAATATTTTTTTATGACAAAACTGAATTGCCATAACGTTGATGATATGGAACAGCAGAAAAAATGTTTACTGATAAAGTGTTTTTTATCAACTTTTAGGTGTTTTTTTAGCCGATTACTGTACCACAAAAGTAGTATTTTATAGTAGTAAGCTGGTCTAAATCGCCCTATTTAATAACAGGAGTCGCCATTGAATTTTGTATAGGAACATCCAACCAGAACCGAACAGCACAGAATACTTTAAAAAATAATTAAAAAAAACCTTCTTTTTTCACGTTTTTAAAATTGTTTTATTTTATTAAAGTTATTTCGTTTCTATTACTAATATGAACTATGTTTTACCTTTACCTTTACCAAGTAGGTATTAAAAGTAGTAATAAACGCTACACTTTAACAGAATAATAATCTTTTTGTGTTTTGCCATTTTAGGTACTTATTGTAACTTTTTTGTTTTCTGATTTAAGTCGCAAATTTGTTATATGAATTAAACTAATTTTATTGTTACTAAAGATAAATCTAAAACATTTTTTATTAAAACGTATTGAAACAATGAGGCGCTTTTAAAAATTAAGTATTTTTTAAGATTCTATTGAAAAAAACAAAATGGTTATTTCGCTTATTGTCTAAAAAACGAAAGCTACAAATAGGTATATATATATATATATATATATATATATATATATATATATATATATATATATATATATATATATATATGTGTTTCGCCGAGCGGGACATAGGGAATCCCATGTAAATTTTGAAGTAGTCAAATATTGGCTCCCCTAATTATTTTAGAAAAAAATGCTATAAGAATTTATTGAAGAGCACAATAAGTTTCACCCAAAATGAAAATTTGAGCATTTTTCAACTAACCAGTAAAGAGTAAACTGCTTAAATACTTCTGCAACGTAGTATCTCATTATGCACCCTGTACTCTAGAAATCAATAATAAAAACACCATATCGATTTATCAGTGACTATTTAGATCATTAATTTATAATGTCATTGCCAAAACTGAACAATTTTATACGGGAATTTCAAAAACAATCCTAGCATTTCATTTTAGTTTACAGTTAATTCCAACACATGCACTCACAGTTACGCAAGACAATAAAACAAATTTGTCTACATTTAGAAATCAATTTATGACAAAAATATCAGGATTTAATCAAATGCTCATATATTCCTCCATTAACTGCCAGACAATAATCTAAACGATTATAAAACTCATTTCTTACGTTGGCTAGTTGGTACATCGATATTCTGGCACATTCAGTGGAAATAGCATTCCTTAGCTGGTCTAAATTTTCATATTTTTTATTGGTATAAAGCTTAGTTTTTAAATGTCCCCATAGAAAAAAATCGTTTGGCGAAAGATCCGGAGACCTGGCTGGCCAAGGTATTGCGTGGTTCGGGCCTATGATGTCGTTATTAAATGCGTTGTTCAAGTATTCGTGCACAACTCTGGTACTGTGTGCTGGGCAGCCATCCATTTGATACCAAATCTCTTGATTTTCACGAGCAAGGTTGTTCAAAGCATGCAAAATTTGTTCCTCTAAAAGTTCCAGAAAGTACTCCGCATTCACATTTCAGTCAAGGAAAAATGGTCCAAGGATATGGTGGCCGAAAATTCCCGCCAAAACATTAATTTTTTGTGGATATTGAGTCCTTGTCTCAACAAATCGATTTTGGTTTCCGTTACTTCAGTACCGGCAATTTTGAATATCGGGTTCGTTGTTCAATGTAAAAGTGCATTCTGCAGTAAAGCAAATATTTTGTAAAAAACCTCTGTCAATGTTTGTCCTCTCCATCATCTCAAAGCAAAATTCCCGTCAACGTATTTCGTCTCCGTCTCTTAATTCTTGGTGTCTTTCGTACTTGTAAGCGTGGTATTTACATCTATTTAAAATTCAAAATATTGTGGTGTGGTCTTGTCCAGTAATGTCCTCCAGTTGTCTCGTGCTAATGTTTCCTTCGGGCTCCTCTACACAAAGTATCACGTCTAAATCCCTCTCGTTTTGTACAATTTGTCTTTGATTTTCACGTCGACTTTCTTCACATTTGCAATTATTGATTTTCCTGTAGTTTCAAATTTTTTTATCGTCCGTTCTATTGTCGATTTACTTGGTATTGGCCTATTGGGCAAATAGGCTGCAAACATGTCCGCTACTCTTCGATAACTATTTCCCTGATAAAACCATTTTATAATAGTGTTTTTTTCTTAATTTGAGTAGTTCATTATTTTAAAATGATGTGACATTGATCTGACAACTTGAGAGTAAGAGGTTAAATAATTTTTCTGGTATTTTATTATAAACTTCTAATAATACAGGGCGCGTAAGAAGATAGGAGATTCGTAACTTATTTTAGCATTTATCTCTTAGCTGGCGGACTGAAAAGAGCTGAAATTTGTACACTGCGTACAACTTTTCGTGCTTTTTAAAAAATCCTAATAATATTTTCTTCTAAAATAATTGGGGGAGCCAATATTGGACCACTTCAAAATTTACATGGGATTCCCTATGTCCCGCTCGACGGAGCAACACCCGGTTTATATATATATATATATATATATATATATATATATATATATATATATATATATATATATATATATATATATATATATATATATATATATATATATATATATATATATATATATATATCTATACATATAAAATATATATATATATATATATATATATATATATATATATATATATATATATATATATATATATATATATATATATATATATATATATATATATATATATATATATATATATATATTTTATAAATTAGTATCTGAATTCGAATTAGTAGCTAAACTTTAATAGTATATTTTTAAAATCATAAAAAATAATGACTGCATACTCATTTTACTTATTTTGCAAGTAGAGAAATATTAGTTTCATGCTTTTTTGTATGCAGTTAAATATCAAAATTGCAATGTGTCGACAGTTGGCAATTTAGGAAGATTTGCAGTAGTAATCTAATAAGTTTAATTACAAGAGTAATAAAAATACAGTCCAATTTACAACATAAAATTAAGTAAAGTAGGGTGATTAAACACAAGGAAATGTTATCCTACAAAACAATAATTGTAAAACGCATAAAAATATATGATTTTTTATACATGAATGGTTTTAAAGAAGGGTAAACTCAAAAGATTTTTTTATAAATCAGGCTTTTTAATTTTTATTATTAGGTATTAATGACCTTTTTAATGTGAAGAGTTTATCATTTTATTATTTATGGTAATTTTTCATGTTTATCGTAAATTACGCAGTAAAAATCAATTTAAAAATTTAAAGGTTGCTTTTTTAAATGCTATATAAAGATTTTAAAGCTGTATTATTGGTATTAAAATTGGTTTCTTTTTTAATTCTTGCCAAATAAACCAGTAGGAATTTTTTTATTTTAATTATTAGGTATTAATTAATTACCTTTTTGATGTAAAGGCTTGAATCATTTTACTATTTATGGTAAATTTTCCGAAAGCTAGACCATGTACAGAGAATGGCTTGTCTCAACACCACCGGGGCCTTGAGAATAACACCAACCACAGAATAAAAAAGGGTTAGTCACCAACTAGGGCCATGGAGGTAATCCTTAACCTCACACCCTTTGACATATTTGTCAAGGAGGTTATTTTGACGGTTATGTTGCACCTCCGGACTGCTGGAATAATGCCTGACGTAGGAGTGGGCGAACAGAGGGGTCGTTTGTGGAGTGAGGCGATAGGATCGCTTCCACTGCTGCAGGTGAAATTGGACTCTATTGCGCCATGTTTTGTTTGTAACAAACCCTACAAAATTGACGTCAAAGGAGAATCGAACACAAACGTGGCAGGTATAATTTATATCTACATAGACGGTTCGAAAACAAAAGAAGGTACGGGATGTGAAGTTTATTCTAAATCTCTTAACTTAAACATCAAATGGGCTATGTGTGCGTTGGCCAGTGTGCTCCAAACTGAGCTCACAGGCATAACCATAGCTGCAAAAGAAATAAGCAGTAGAAACATCACTGGTAAAATCGTGCTTATCCATACAGATTGCAGGCAGACACTACTAGCCCTAAGGAGACCACGCTACACCTCGGATTTGGTACTAGAATGTCACCGTGCCCTTGTGGACGCTTCCAGCATGAATGTGGTTAGTGCTGGACCAAAGGACACGCGCACTCCAAAGGCAACCGCATCGCTGACTCGTTGGCCAGGAAGGGTGCCGGACAAAACCTTTTGGACCCGGACCTTTCGTAGGCCTGACAGGGTCTACGATGATGGACCTAATTAAAAAACACTCTCATCAGCAGTTTACAACACGATGGGATCAAACAGTAAACTGTAACTTTTTCAGGAAGTTATTGAACTATCCTGACAGAGATACAGCTAAACATTACTTGGCAAAGCCTAGGGCGAGCCTTCGTCTAATCACGGGCGTTCTTACTGGACATTGTCAACTACGAAAACACCTCTTTAGAATGGGTATAAATGACACACCTCTATGTAGAGGTTGTAAACAGGAAGACGAGACGGTGGAGAACATCCTTTGTGACTGCAATGCACTTTCGTCTAAGAGAATATCCATGCTGGGCAAGTATTGGCTTTCTTTGGCCGACATTAGGGAGATTCCTCTCGGCGACGTTTTCACCTACTTTAAATCAGTAGGATGGGCGGCGTACTGAGTGAGGAGTCCCCTTTAGGGCTACTGAGGCCTAGGTGCGGTGATGTTTATCACCCTCCGCACTTTCAGATACAGATACACAGAAGTGTAAAATAAGAAGCATAAATGTTGTCTACTTTTTAGATCACTTAACATTATTCTTTAAGTTACCGTATACAAGAAACAACTTGCCAGTTACCACTATATGGCTTAAATAAAGCCGTAAAACAAGCCAGAAATTGCGTGTAAAGTAAAGGTGTTTTACTTTGAATTATTATGCAAATATATGCACGATTAAACTCAGAAAGTGTAACAGGCAAATCATTACAAGTCAATTTATATAGGGTGTATATTTTAATAAGGTCATGGAATTAAGACTAAGTTCATTTCCTGGATACCTTGTTTTGGTAGTTTTGTTTTTATTCAGCCCAAAACTTTTGTATCTATCAAAAGTAATTTTATATCTTTATTATTATGGGACGTTTAAAATTTTCGATTTCAAAAAATTATTCTTTTGTTTAAAAACTTAAGACTGCTGCTACGGTAGAAAGTTAGTAGTACCACTTGTAAGTCCCACGGGTGCCTTACAGTAATTTTGTTAACGATAATAGTGAGATGGTGGATTAATTAGCAGTAAATTTTAATATTTTGATCAAAAACTCTTAAGAAAGTTGCCAAATATTATTTCTTTTAAAGATTTAAGATGTATACAGAGTGATTTAAAAAACGTGCCATGGCTTAATGGGAGATTATTTGGCCAAAAATAAGATTAAAATGTTTTAAAAACATAGGTCCAAAATAACTCCAATTTAAGATACACGATGTAAAAGAAATTTTTTTAGAGACGTAATTTTCCATTTATTTTTAAATCGGGTTTTTTAATCCAAAATAAAACTTGGCACACTGACCGAAATACACTTTCTGATGATAAAATTTTATTACTTTTATACACCAAGGATATAGATGCGGGCAATTTTGTTATTTTTTTATCATTATTTCGTCCTAACTTTTTTGACATTAATGGTATTAATAATTTGATACACGATTCTTATTGCCTGCTTAGATCTAAACAAAAAGGTGCTTATAAATTAACGCGATAATTTTAACGGATTTCAAGATATTCTAGTTTTAAACACGCGTGGCTCAAAAACGTAACATTTAAAATTAATGACAATAGTAATTTTTATAAAAAAATGTTTAAGATTATCCACCCTTTGCTCAAATACATGCATGTTATTTCCATTTTATGGTTTCTTTTGTAAAAATTAGAATATCTAAAAAGCTTTTTTTGGGTAAAACAAAACAGACAATAAAAATTATATACCAAATTATTCATAATTTTTATATTAAAAAAGGTAAGACAAAATTACTGTAAAAAAATGAATAAAATTGCCCGAAGCTACGCCACTGGTCCATAATAGTAACAAAAGTTTATCATCAGAAAATGTATTTCAGTCAATATTCTAACTCCGTTAAGTTTTATTTAAATCAAAAAATTCGATTTAAAAATAAAAGGAAAATTCCATCATTTTTGCCTTATTTCTGGCCAAGAAATCCCTGTTAAGCGATGGCATATGTTTTTTAAATCACCCTATATATGATTCTCGTAATTTATTAACGCAAATAATATTCTAATTTAAGGCTACTAAATATCCTCAATTTAAAAGTTAAATTTAAAGGACTATTTAGGGAATTTTACTTAAAAGTGAACTTCTAAAATATTTTAAAACTCAAATTATTGCACTTTTTAAAGCGCACACGACTTATAATTTATTTACCAGATAGAATCTATGTAAAGTGTGATAGCTTACTTGACTTGATTATTAAATCAACATGACAGTAATCTCTTAATCTAATACTGGAAGTTCTACTTAATTAATTAACTTAATGACATAAGTAGTTTAAACGTTACATAGTAATGGTGTATAAATTCTTTATAGGTTTAATCTTTCACTTATTTATGATGGATTCTTATTTTTTTCTTTAATTTTTTTTTGTTCTTGGCCAAAGAAAGAAAAAAACATTAAATTTTTTAGAAATTTTTAATGTATTAATAAAAAAGAAATTTACTATGGCGAACAAAATAAGCACCTAGTATTTCCTATACTATCTTATTTTAATAATATTTTGCTAACGTATTTGTTTTCAGTCTAGTAAAAAGGAGTCACATATTTAGCCTTATCTACGGCTTTTAAAGGGCTGTTTTTAAACTTACTAAATTAAAAATTACGAATTTATTTTTGCTGACGTTGGTGATTACTATTGCGACTTGGTCATATTGGTCAGCTAAGTGACTTTGAGAGGGGCAAATTGTGGCCTAGGTGAGACATGGGGTTTTGCCATTGAAGTCTAGGGACCATGGCTGTTTCATGGCCGATCAAAGTCCACGGAGTTTTATTGTGTATACTTATGTACTTTGGCCCGCTGAATTAAAATTTTAAACTTGCTCATGCTTCAAAAGTAATGGGAATTTGTTATAAACAATTTAATTGTACCCATCTGTTAGAAATTTGTTTTTTTAAGGGGAGAAAAAAAGTACACGTGCTACCTTAATTCTAAACAGGGATTTGGGTTCTGCAGACCCTTTACATAAAAATGTAATGTTGGACGTAAAAATAATCCAGATTTTTCTAGTTTATTTTTATGGCTTTTCACTCTTTTTTAGCAATTTTTAAGGTTAGAAAAAAAGGATGATGTAATAGCAGATTATTGAGCCCGGACGTAAAATTACCAAGAAATTATATGTCTAATGAAAAGTATAGCCAATTTTTTTATGTGACTGTGTTAATTTTAATTTCTAAAAAATTGCAAATATCAATAGAAAAGCCGCAGCAGTTTTAAATACATGGATACTTTATATTATTTCGATATACCGGATGGTGCATCATCGAGCAGAATATAGGAAATCCCATGTAATTTTTAAGGGGGTCAATTATATTGGCTATCCTAATTATTTTGGAGAAAAATTCTATTAAAGTTTATTAAAAAGCATGCAAATCTTCGTCCATGGTAAATTCTTTAGATTTTTCGGTTACACCGTTTGCGAGTTAGTTGCTAATATATTTTTAAAAATTATTACTTTATTATCGACTCATATTTATGAACAACAATAAAAATGCCAGATAGTTATGAATTAACGTTGTCATTTTAAAATTTAGTGCTTTATCATTATCAAAAAATGGTGGAGCGAAAAGATTACCCATGAGTTACACTAGTGAAAAAAAGTATTGATAATTGAATGGTACTACTAAGGAAATAGTTATACCTAAAGGTGTCAGACATGTTCGCTGCTCAGTATCTGAATAGACCAATACCAAAAGGTATCAGACATGTTCGCTGCTCAGTATCTGAATAGACCAATACCTGGGAAATCATCAGTCTATAGGGCTATCAAAAATTTTGAGAGCAAAGGCACAGTAATAAATAACTATAGATGTAAAGTAGGGGAATATCAAAGAAAAGAAAACGTAAGAGATGATAGAGACTTGAAAGTTTTATTGCACGTAGAAAGGGAAGGTAAGCAAAAGAAAACTTCTGGATATCATAGAAAAAGATCACCCAACAGCGCTCCGGATTTTGAAACAGCATAAATACTTTTGATACAGATATGAAAGACATCAACAGCTAGGGAATGGTGATGAAATAAGATGGCAGGAATTTAGCTTTTATATGATGGAAACGGCAAACGGGGAATTTTTAAAAAAATAGTTGTTTTACTTATGAATGCACATTTACGATAAACAGTAAACCCAATCATTAAAATTACCGATACTGAGGCAAAGAAAACCAACACAGATTTGTCCATAAGAGGATGCAATATCTACAGAAAGTAAATGTTTGGCAGGGATTTTTGGACAACGTATTATTGGACCAGTTTTTTTTAAATCAAAATTTGAATGCAGAGTATTATGTGGAACTACTTAAAGAACAAATTTTACTTACTTTAAATGATGCCTCCAGGGAAAATCAGGAAGTTTGGTGCCAGAATGACTGCCTGGCACATAATACCCTGGCTGCCTGGCAATATTTATACTATGCTTTTAATAGAAACGTTAGCATACATCACACCATAAATTTGCCACCCAGGTCTCCTCATATTTAGCCAAATGACTTCTTCCTATGCGGCCATTTAAAAATCAAGATATAAAGTGATAAAAATAACACTACTCTAGATGAGTTAAAAAATGCTGTTTCTTCAGAAAGCAATAATATTTCAATTTAGCCAATGTAAGATGACATTTTTATGAGCGTCTGGGTTATTGTATAGCAGCCAATATTTGAAAATTTGTTTTAATCTTAAATTTATTTTAAACTTTTTTTAAATTATTTATTTTAAAACAGTAAATAGAAAGAAGCAAATGTTTTGACTTAGTTTATTTTAAACAATTAACTTTGAAAATATAATTTTATTTTTTTAAAATTTTTTAAAAATAAAGCACTAAATTTTAAAATGACAAAGTTAATTTACAACTAACTGGTATTTTTATTGTTGTTCATAAATATGAAGCGATAATAAAGTAACAATTTTTAAAAATATATTAGCATCTTACTCCGAACGGTGTAACCAAAAAATCTAAAGTTTTACTTTAAACGTAGATTTTCATGCTTTTTAAAAATTTAAAAATTTTTTCTTTAAAATAATTAGGGAAGCCAATAACTAACCCCAATAAAAATTACATGGGATTTACCATATTCCGCCCGACGATGTACCACCCGGTATAATAAAACCATTTTTTTCTTAAATACCACGTTTTACTATTTTAGGCTCCATGATTTTTTTGTATTAATTTATTATCCAAATACAAAATAAACTTTAGCATGTGTGGTTTTTATTTGACTTTGGAAATTTAAGTCTGTCCAATTTCCATTATTTAATAAAACAATATTCTCCCTTTATCTACGAAATGTAATTTCTTGACTTTCTTCGTAATTATTTGAAATTTATAATATTAGTAGTAGTTATAACAATTAACTTTAAGTAAAATTTCAATGTTTTGTCAGATTTGCAGCTTTGCAACAAAAGTCAATAATACTTAGGATCCATTTTTGAAAAAAAACCTTTATAAACAGCAGTGCTGATTAAAAAAAAGCTTCCTTGTAAAAAAATGTACTTTCTATGTAATACCCTTCAACTTAAAAAATTGCTTATCTAACATACGTTACATAACAAGGCCAAATAGAACGTATTTTCAATGATAAATTTACAATGCCGTTCATAAGAAATATCAAAGAATTATATTATACTTTTTTTGATTTATATCATTTGTGCCATCAATCTTAACACTAATTTACCAACGTTGAAGATGTTTCATCACGGCGCGTATAAAATTGCTTAAATTTGTTCTTTCTAATTATGTCATTATGTATCTGATTATAGATGATTAACAATGACATTTTGTTAATAATCAAAAATAATTACGAGAAACACTAATTGTCATGTAGCTGTTTTAAAATAATGACGAGATGCAGAGATGCAATTCATGTCGATACATAACATATTAAAATTATGTGTTGCATTCAGTATATTTCAATAAAAAAATGTTATTTGTTATTTTTTAAAATTTTAAAAGTAAAGCAATTTAAAAACATAAAAATTCCAAGTTTATGTTAGTTTTTGTCGAACCCTTTGTAGAGTGTTTATGTATGCAAAAACTAATTTTAAAATTTTGAAATTTTAAAAAAATAGTATATTATTAAGTCAAAGTTCTTTACGGCTGGGGGGTTTTAAATGAACGGTGGTTAAAACCCAAAAAGGGCAAAATTTTGCAGGGTTTTTTTTTTTTTTTGAAAATTTTTTGGGCATAAAATGCAAAAAACGTTAGGAACAAACGGCAACAAATACCAAAACCATTTTGTTTTTCAATTTTCTGGTTTATAAAATGGTAAATTACACCATTGTAATTTTAAACACATTACCCAGTAAAGTTCTATTACCTGAATTAAAATCATTATGTATTTTAAAAATTCAAAATTAGGGTTGTAAGAAAAAATTAAAATTTCCTTAAAAACTTAATTTAAAACATAAAAAAATCAGTTTTTGCATAAATTTTACTGCACCCTTTGTTTTCCAAAAAAACAAAAATTGACAATTGTCATTTTTTCCTTTTTTATAAAACCATTTTGTTTATAAAAAACACAATATTTTGTTTTTTTTTTACTTATCGAAGGACCCCTTTATATATTTCCGGATCAAAGGCAAAAATTTCGGGTGCTTTTATTTCCATTTTTTTTTTAAGGGGGAAAACTAATCCTAAATTTTTTATTTACTATTAAAGTTAAATATAAAAGGGGGTTTTAAACAATTGAAATTTTTTTAAAAGGTCTTTTTTTACCCAAAATTATTTAAAGGGAGTTAAAATTTTTTTTTTGCGGGGGAAATTAAAATCGTAATAATTTTTGGAAAGCGCAAAACACCCTTTTTTTTAAAAGTGAACTACCCCCCTTTTTAAAGGAAACCTATATTTTGGGGAAATTTAAAAAACCCAATTATTTTTAAAAGGAAAATCATATTTCCCTTGTTAATAAGACCTTTTTTTAATTTTTTAAAAAATTTTAACCTTTTCGATTTTTTATTAAGAAAACCCTTTTTTTAAATTTAAATTTTCGGTAAAAAAACAAAGATTTCAAAATAAACTTTGTGGGGTTTAAAAAATTCAAATTTCCAAACCCCTTTATTTTAATAAAACATTTTTACCGGAATTAAAATTTTAAAAACATTGGGGGCCCCATTTTATGTTAACCAAAACAAAATTTTTTAAACTTTTTTTATGTCTCTTTTTTGAACTGGAATGATAAAAACGTTTTTATTGTTTTTTTTGTTTAAAAAACGCCTTTTTTAAAATGTTTTAGTTAAAAAATTCCAATTTGACCCGGGGTTAAAAATCAAAAAAAATTTTTTACTTCAATTAAAAAATTTTTGTTTAGAAAAATAAATATACGAAAGGTGGTAAATGTTGTTAAAAAAAAACTACTAGGAGATATTCCGACGGCTAATCAGGTAAGAATAATAAATCCTTTGATAGCTTTAAATAGTAACAGCCCAACTTATATTAAAGTAAAAACTGTTTTAGGCGCGTTTAGCAGTTTTTGTGGGTATTGAATGAGTTTAAGTAAAGTTTAAATAAATCGCATAGAAAACCAAAATCATAAATGGTGTGTTGTATTTTTTTAAAAGAGAATTAAATATGTCACCTTTTTAACATAAAATATACAGGGTGTTTCATTAAAAAAGAGGGTAGTTTTGATAACTTTTTTACCTGACCCCATTTACCTATTTTGAAAAGGGCAGAATATTTAACAATTATAATAAAGAAAGTTTTATATATAACATTTTTTTGTAGCTCCTTTAATTAAAAAAAAATTAGGGTCATTCTGAACTTTCTAATTTTTTGTTTTTTTTCCGTATTTCTTAAGCAAGCAAAAACTTTAAGTTTGGTCCAAAAAGATGACATCTATGTTACTTTTTGATAGCACGTCGGCGACAAGTTTATGTTTTTTTTTAAAATTTTAAACTTATTTAATAACTATTTAAATTTATGCCCTTCATTTAAGATTTGTGTTTTTAAGTATCAACTGTGAATTTAAAAACAATATTTTAAAAAAAAAACCATACAGGATCATCCAACGAGTACAGAACAGGGCCATATTTTTGGCTTTCCCTATATTTAAAAAAGAAAGTAAAATAGTCATCTTTGTATTTCTTGCCTAAGAATCCTCAAAAATACTTAGAAAAATACTTTAAATATAAATAGAATTTACATTTTCTTAATTAGGTTTTAGGTTTAAAGTGAGTGGGTATAGCGACTGGGACTAGAGCCAAGAATATTATTGGTCCTGTCAAAATTTTTGCAATAAAACAATTATAGCGCGGCGCGTTGGCACAGCCACCTTATAAAATAAAAAGTTAAGCAAAAAAAAATGAATAGAGGCAGAAGATTATCTCTTTGAACACTTATAGTGATTAAATTATGTTTATTTTTAATATGGGTATCAGGATTGTATAGCACAAATAGTTTATGTAAGCTGATTTGTTGTATACTTTTTTGTATTTTATGTTTAATATTCATAAAAGTGTCTGTTAATAAAGTAATTTACGCTGTTAGATATCAACAAGGAAGTTTTAAACGTGTATGGAAGCCCAATGCTATGGCCCATTCGATCAAAAAATGTCCAGCCCAGTATAAAAATAACTGTCAGACTTGGCCTTGCCGATTCTGCGCAATAACAAAATTCCATGAAATACTTAATGTGTTGCCCACTTACACTGATAAATCAATGTGCAGTTAGGGCAACACATTATACTTTTATGAGAGCCGGAATACCTTTAATGCATCAGTACGCGGCGCGTATGATATCCGCGCTGTACCATCCACCAACCGTTGGCGTCGTCGTCTCATCAATCGCCGTTTTCGTTGTGGTTTGTGCCCTTTTGCGCCGTATTAGTTTCGGTTGTTTTGCCTTGTGTGATTATATTTTGTGGTTGCAGGAGTTTTTGGATTGATAAAAACATTTTTATTTTAGTGATTAGTGTTTATTTAATTGTGACAATAATTTTGTGTTTATTGTTTGTTACTTAATATCGTAACAAATGACTGGAGGTTGTATGGTTTTGTCTTGCAAATCCAAGGGTAACATACCCGGCATTTTTACTTTAGTAAGTGTTTTATATTTAAATTAGGTGTTTTATGAGACGTAACGTTAGGTAACCGAATAAATAATAATAATACCTATATCAATTATGAATATTGTAAAAATATTCATAGGAAATAGCAGGGAAAAAGTAAGGTAATCTTAACTATCTTTTTAGATGATTACCACAATGTTTGTGTGTTTCTGTGGATTATAAAAAGAAATAAGGTTTACATTTAGGTACTTTTATTTCATTTTTAACAATTTAGTTTAAAATTTATTTTAAAAAAATCGTGTTTTATTTATTTACAAAGATTTTTGGTAAAAATACAAAACACCCGAAAATATCAACCATTTAAATAGAGGGCTGTAAAGTATTCTTTCCATATTATATCAGATGATATAAAATCCAATATTACACAATAATTTTAAATATTCTACAGTGATATTCGTTGAATAACCAACAATTTTGTGCAAAAAAAACAGTGAATGTTTAAATTTGACATATGGTGATATTAACTTTATAGATAGTAACAAAGAATTATGGAAGTCTGAATTCTGACCCACTACCATTGCGCAAACCTGCATTGCCGACCCCCGATTCCCGCTGCCCTGCACGGCTGGACAATTTTGTTCTACAGTATTGGGCTTCCATACACCTTTAAACTTCCTTGGATATCAACGAGTTGCAATAAAAACATCACAAAAATGTAAAAAGAAAGTTTTTTTGGTTTTGTTTTTATTATGGTTAAATAAATATAAAATATTCTGGTAATGGAATTTTCTGTGCGAAACGTCGGCAAATATCAAAGTAACGATTTATAGTATTTTAAGCGTGATAAAAGGATTTAATTAAATTAAAAAAATCAGGTTCGTATTTAAAAAAAATTAAGTTGATGATGGTCGCCAAAAGCCGAAACGTCAGATTCAATATTTAATCATACTAAGTTATAGAACAGAAAAAAGTGGCCATGAAAATGTGTTTTTCATTTTAAGTTATCTTAACAAATAAAGCCATAAAACAATAGAAACTAAAATTGAAAATTCCGTTTTTTTTTTCGAATATCTTCGAAGTATTCGGAATTTTTTAAAATGCAAAACAGCATTTTATTGAGCATCAAATTGCGCAACTTTGCCTTCATTTAACTGACCCTGTATCTTTTACGGTTTCCGAAATCCCAATGATGAGCGTCAAATTCGAGCCACCCTGTACAGTGAAATGAGGAAGTTACAATTCTCCATTCCACTAGAAACACAAAGTTCTGTAAAAAAATAACAAGATGGCTTATTAAAACAAGCAGATCTGCATAATAACAGACAGCCAGGCATCAATGGGGTCACTAGTTAACCCCAAGCTAACGTCCAAACTGACATGGGAATGCCAAAAAGAACTGGAAGTTCTTGGAGAACGCAATGAGGTAATTCACCTGTGGGTACCAGGACATTCGGGAATAGAAGGCAACGAAAAAGCGGATGAGCTAGCGAGACAGGGATCATCCACACCATATTTTGTACCAGAACCAGCCCTTGGATTAACTTAAAACACAGCACGAGGGCAAACCAGATAATGGATTCGAAACAAGCACAAGAAATAATAGTGGGGAAGCATTAGTAGAATAAGACATGGAAAAGGTTTCATAAGGGGCCCACCCAAAAGAACGAAGGAAGAATTACTCAGACAAAGTAGAAAAAGACTTCGCATAACAATAGGGCTGCTAACAGGGCACCATAACCTAAGGGGACACCTACACAAGATAGGTTCATACAATGAAGACCCAAGTTGCAGAATGTGCGGCGAGGAAGAAGAAACAGCCTACCATATCTTCTGCAAATGTCAAGCGTTGAAAAAATATATCAATCAAACAGTCTCGGGGTTATACAGAATTGTAGAAGAAACAAGACTAATGGGAGGATTGGTATAAAAGCAACACAAACACATCAATACCTGAAAATCAAAACACAAAAACGTATCAAAAAAGAAAACAAAAATAAGGGGCTTTTAAAAACGAACCAACCAATAAGGTGTCCTATTATAAACTGTAAATTTTATAACGTTTCTTTGAAAGTGTTAGACAATGTAATGGTTTCAACAACACCAAAATCTTGGACTTCACATCTTTATTTGTTAATTGTTACACAACGTTTCGGTTAGTGATGGCTTCCAAACTGCTTTCGCGATAACTTAAAACTATTCCTGGTGCTACGACTTGTATACTATCCTTTGAACATCAGTGCTTGACCGACTTTTCACGGTTCATTAACGGCAACCAGATATTCGAATTTCTACATTCAGGTTTACTGAATACATTTTGGTTGTTTACAATAATTGCAGCTTCCCAACAAATGGCAATAGCAAGCAATTTTCTTTCTTCCAGTGGGTTTCTTTATGAAAGGTTTTGCTTCCGACCATTGTATGTGCGGTGTGTTGTTTTGACCAAGCGTGTTCTGGTAATCCCTGACTTCGATTTCACCTCAACCCTGTATGTTTTTTGTGTTCTTTAACTCTTACTGAGAGGTCTCTTGTTTCCCCTGATGGATGTATATACCTCACCACATTCACAGGGAATTTGGTATATACAGTCATTGTTTGAAACATTATTGTCTGGTCTCGTTTTGGTGAGAATACTTCTTAGAGCAGTTTGGGATTTAAATGCCGTTTTAATATTGTACTTATTCGCGATTCTATGGATCTTTTCCAAAGTTCTAATGTATGGAATTGTCATGAATATTTGGTCACGTAGAGTCTCGTTCAAGTTAGAGTTTCTTGTCTTATTTTGATATTGTTTGATTGTTTCATTTACTAGTCTCTCACTGTATCCGTTATGCTTAAGATCCCTAGTTATGTTACTCTTATTTTCACAGCTCCAGAACAAACTAAACAGACTTACGGTAAACAACCAACCACTGAGAGTGTCAACACAAGGATAGTGTATTAAATTCACCTTGTATTAAATTCACAATGGAGAAGGAGCAAAATTCGGCCCTACCTTTCTCGACGTTCTAGTCAAACGCAATAATGGATATGTACAAACCTCGGTATACAGAAAACCTTACCCACACTGGACAATATTTACACCAAAATTTAATCACCTTAACGAAACTAAACAGGGTTATACGCGCACTCTATACACCGTGCAGTGACCTTGTGCAACAGTAAGGAATCCCTGCAAGAAGAAATAGGTAAACATAACTAGGGATCTGCTAGAAGGGATACAGTGAGAGACTAGTAAATGAAACAATCAAACAATATCAAAATAAAGATGCTGAAACTCTAACTTGAACGAGACTCTACGTGACCAAATATTCATGACACTTCCATACATTAAAGGACCTCGGAAAAATCCGCAGAATCGCGAATAAGTACAATATTAAACGGCATTTAAATCCCAACTACTCAAGTATTCTCACCAAAACGAGACCAGACAATAATGTCAAACAATGACTGTATATACCAAATTCCTGTGAATGGTGAAGAATACATCAAACAAAGAGACCTCTCGAAGTAAGAGTTAAAGAACACAAAAACATACGGAACGAGGTGAAACGTCGAAGTCAGGGATTGCTGAACACGCTTGTCAAACAACACCGCATACAATGGTCGGAAGCAAACCATTCATAAAGAAACCCACTGAAGAAAGAAAATTTAAGGAAGCTGCAAACAACCAAATGTATTCAGTAAACCTAGTAGAAATTCCGGAATATCTGGTTGCCGTTGCTGAACCGTGAAAAGTCGGTCAAGCTTCGGGTGAACAAGGGATAGCATATAAGTCGTAGAATAGTTTTTTAAAGTTATCACTTGAAAACGGTTGGAGATACATCACTAACTGAAAGTGTTGTGCAATGAATAATTAACAAATAAAGACAATGGAAGTCCAAGATTTTAGTGTGTTATTGTAAATTTTATGTTGCATATCGTATGTTTTATTTTTAAATATTTTTTTAAGTATTTTTAAGATTCTACGAAAAAAACACTGAATACTTATTTTACATTTTTTTAAATACAAGGTAAATCTTCATATGCTAGGACTAAACATGGCTATGTTTAGTCCCTGCAGCCTGTGTTGCAAACAGTATAATATTAACGAGCGGAACCTGTATATATGTTAATTAATTGTTTAATCAGAAATTAAACTACTTATGTCTTCTTAAGTAAATTAATTGCTGCAACAACCAATATCAGATTAAACGATTAAAGTTGTATTGATTTAATAACCAAGTCATATTAGTTATGGCACCGTACGTTGATCTAATCTGTTAGACGTAATATGAGGCTTTTACATGGTGACTGATTTAGATAATGAATGTGGAATATTAAATATATAACGACGATCGACTGGTGCTTTTAATCTTTTATTTTTTGTATCATGAGTTGCATAATAAAACAATGTAAATTGGTATATTTCATACTAAATTTTTAATTAAGTGGCTTCAAAATACCCGACAACATTTTTAAAGATAAATTATTGCTGATTAAGGTGTTAAACTACAAACAGTAGCAGCTGACAAAAACTAGAGGGTGTTTGAAAAATACATGTCCAAATTTTAGAAGGTAATTGAACATTGAAAAATATAAAAAAAAATCTAAAACACAGAGTGTTAAACTTAAAATTATTTGATATTAAATTAAATTCTTGGTTACAAAGCACTCTTCCAGTAAAATTTAAAGGTCTCGGAATAAGAGATACATCCACCCTGTCTATTTATGCCTTTTTAGGGTCAATCAATGACGTATCAGATTTACTTTCTAAAATTTTACCTTCCTATATTCTTGCGACAGTAGATAATGATTTGAGCAATTGTTTTGTAAGATGGTTATCTGTTTGCAATCTTCAAAATCAACCACAAGAATTACCAAAAAAAAAGGTTTGACTTTTTGATTTGCGAACTCGTCACAAACATTTTATAAACATATGACAAACAAGTAAAAATAAGGCACGTCTATTTGCTCTTCAGGCCCCTAAAAGTAATACTTTGATTAACGCACTTCCATCTTCGTCCTTGGGAAATTTGTTAGATAACAAAACATTCCATATTTCCATCGCTTTCAGACTTGGTCTGCCTGTGTGTGGACACCTGCGTTTGTGGCTAAAATGCTGATATTTATGGCATACAGGGCGTTCTTCTAGACACAGTCGGGTAAATGACATTATTAAAAGAGCTCTGATTTCAGCTAAAAATCCTTCTGTGTTAGAACCTCTTGGAGTTTGCAGAAGCGATGGAAAACGTGTAGATGGAATAACCTTAATTCTCTGGAAATATGGAAAGCAATTACTTTGTGACGCTATTTGCAGCCATACACTTGTAAAATCTTACCTGGATAAAACTTCTAATTTAGTAGGTGCCCCCCGCTGGTCTTGCCGAGAATAAAAAATATTTAAAATATAAAAAACTTAAAGACCGTTTTTTCTTCATTCCTTTTGCTGGGGAAACTTTTGGTCCTTTGGGTCACGATGTTAAGGGTTTTATAAAAGAAATTTGCAAAAAAATCAATGCAAAAAATCTCAAAGTTTCAGTATCCAAAGAATTGGTTTAGATGTGCAACGGGGTAATGCAGCATGGGTACTAGGTACAATCCAGAAAGACCTAGGACTTGATAAAGTTTTAAATGTTAAGATATTAATTTAGTTATTTAGTTTATTCTGGAATATTGTTATTTGGTATTTTAAACATTTTATATTTCAATATTTTATAACTTTTTGTCAAATAAATCACTTTAGTATAAAAAAAGGAGATATATACAAAAAAAAATTAGTCTTTTGTAATTATCTTATCTCTGAACTACACAAAAGCACAGGGAATAGTTTCTTTTGAAAATTATTTTTTATAATTTGCTGTTAACAATTATGCAACAACAAAAAATTTTAAACTAAATAACATTAACACCTAAACAAACAAATTTTAATAAATTAAGTGTTTGAAATGGCTTTTGTGTGGTCCAGGTATATGCAATTATCAGTAGGTTCCACAGTCTGGATACTCTGAGGATAAAGGAACGAACAAAGTGGAAAGTTTGGGGATTATTTAGTTGGACATTAAAGGGGTGGATAAGAGTAGCACTACGTGTTGCTTTTAGTGGGAGATCATAAACAAGAAATTATAATAGCTAATTTCTCAGAGCAAAAGCCGTAAAAGTACCTATAAAAGAGCGACAAACTACAGCCTGTCGGTGGGCCCAAACAAACTTTCCTTTAAGCGAGGGGTTATTAATAATTTCTGCTCTGGCAGCTTTCAGTACAGCGACAGGTAGTGCCACTCCTTTGTATCTCTTCACAGTTTATCTGGAGAGGTACCCAACTTTCCACTTTGTTTGTTTCTTTATTCCTAAAGTATCTAGACTGTAGAACGTACGGCCCGCAAAAGCTTTTCCTTGTCCTCCAAATCACCAAACCTTTAAATGCCATTGTTGATAAACTTTCTTGCCACATTTAGGAAAACCACGTGGACTGTCCCATTATACAAAAAAAATCTGTGACAGCGCTATTTATGACCCCCTCCCTATGAGCACGCCAGTAAACAAGCAGTCAATTTGCTCAGCTTTAGTGATAAGCACTCACATAGCCATGGTGGATGGCAGCCGGGAATTTACCTCCGCAAATTGTAGTCAAATTATCAGCAAAATTGTCAATTTCTTACTTACTTGAGGACAACTTGGCTACAAAAAGTTACGGTGCCAGTTGTCGGTAAATTGTACGGGTACGGTATTTTACTACAAATGTTGCTGATATTTTCTATGTCATTTGCGGTGGTAGATTGTCTATAACTTCTAGGCTAACTTAATTCAGTAACAAATTGTCGTTAACTTAACGTCAAATTGGTAACAACCACCGACGGATAACTTTTTATTCAGTAACACTGGCTATCTGGATATAAACAAAGTTCATATTTAAATTAGGCACATTACAGTAAGTAAATATCACTAAACTACAAAATGTTTTAAAATGTAGATACATTTAATTTTAAATCAGATTTAATAAGCTTAATCTGTAAAGTATTTAAAGGGCATTTAGGTGAATTTGGCTTAATAATCATTTGCTACCCTTTAATATAATGTAACAGCAGAAAATAAACGTCATCATAACCTTCTCCCTTCAGGTCCCACGAGAAAATTGATAACTAACATAACATCTTACAACATTCTATAAGAGGGTAGACACTATGCTGCCCAATAAATTTCGTAAACAAGAATCTAAACTAGTAAAATCACGAGCTGATAACATCTAGCATCTCATCTTTAAGAGCATATGGGTCATAAAATTAAAAAAAGAACAAGAAATTCCCGAGCACCATAAATATGCAAGCGATATCCCGATTGCCCATCATCGCAGCAGGCGCTGGACTCGTACTCGGGCTCGAAGGACCATATTAATTTAATTAAATTTTATATCGCATACTTTAAATTACTTTTTGTAGTACCGTAAACACGAGTTTTTAAAAATAACTCATAAGTTATAGACCAGATCATTTGTTATATGCTTTTACAACTATCAGAACACTGGGTTCCTTTATTTTTTTATGTTTACATATTTGGCTTATTAACTAACGTGAATGTAATAGTTTTACTAAATTAGGAACGTGTTTAAGAAGTAGATTTTAAATTAAAATCAATAAAAAAAATCAAATTGTACAGGGTCATCCAGTGAGGACCGAACAGCGCCACATTTGGGTTTTTTAATTATAGGGCAAGATTTTTAAATAGGTATAAAGAAAATGCAGCTTAAGTGACATGTTGCAAACTAAAGTCTTGTAAAATTGGATAATAGAACAGTATATGAAGCATTTTGGCTCGGCATTTTTTCGTGCTACATGGATTTACCTAAATTTTTCACAGATGATAAAGAATAGCCCAAGGATCAAAGTTTATATATCATGCCTAGGGGCGCTTTTATCCTGGGGGTGGTTGCCACCCTATCTTGGAGGTGAAATTTTTTTATTACATTTTAACTACAGAAATCAATGAAGAATGTAATGCTAAGTAAAAAATATTCTATACATTTTTTTCGTATAAACTATTATTTTTCCAGTTATTCGTCATTGAAACTTACTGTTTTCCGACGAAAAAATCGACGTTCCTAATGGGTTTTTTGCGAATAACTCTAAAAATATGCATTTTATCAAAAAAACTGTTAAGAGCAAAATTGTAGCTCATAAAAAAACGAAAAAAGCCTTTTTTATAATTTCTTTACAACCAATACGAACCGAGCTACGGCTTGTAAATGTTAGCTTTTATTCGTCAAATGCTAAATTTAAAAGATTCAAAGTCAAATATCGGGAAAACTTTGCATTTTTTAAGGAAAACTAAAAAAAATCTTTTTTAAAGTATATAAGTAGACCTTTCTTTAAAAAAAAAGTCACTAGCATAAAAATTGAGCAAGTTATGATAATAATAAGGTCGGTCCCTACTTTTTTCTACCAAAAAATCAGCGAAAACAACTCCCTATTTACCCTCCTAATTAAAATTAATCTTTAACCTTTTGCGATTCTTTTAATATATGTATTATCAATACATCCCAGAAAGATTGACCAATTTTAGATGCTTAATTTTGGAAAAATTGGAACTTAAAGTAAAAAACGAGTTTTCGCAATTTCGTTAAAAAGCACTTTTCTTCAAAATAACTCCAAAATTACCGGATATACAAAAAATGCTTGAATACCAAATTGTAGCTTTTTTGATTACAAGATTTCCTTTACTTAGATTTTTTGTACAATAAATATTTGGCGAGATATGGCCGTTTAAAGGCTTCATTTACGAGCGAGCATCACCTTATTCGAACCCTTTAAACGTATCCCATTTTAAAACTAAGGTATTTAAAGGAATTTAATTTACATAACCTTGTGCTCTGAAAAACCATAAGTTGTTTTGGCAAAAAGCTTTCTATAATAAAAAATAAAGGAGCTAGGTTTAAGAAACCAATCAATGTTTTTTCGAAAACCTTGAATGACCCACTTCGGAGCATAATAATCTTCATAACTGGTATACTTTGCATTTCTGTGATTGTATAAATTTTGTTTTTATCTATGTATGTAAATATGCAGAACATTTTTGTGTTAATAAATTTTTGTATGTAAATTTACCTTTTTTCTAATTTATATCTATAAAATTAGTTTAAAAAAATTGCATTGTTGTAAGGAGTGGTTTTTAAGGATTGAAAATTTACAAAATAATAAAATTGGTAATATTTTAGGCAGTAACATTTTTAATTATTAAATCTGTTATGCAATTAATTTTTAAAGCTATAAAAGGGGTATGATTTATGATAAATTAATAATTTTTAGGGTAGATATTATTTTTCTAGTTTAAGCTCTAACAAGAGTTGATTTTAAGGATCAAAATATTCTGAAATTATATTCCAAAGCATAAAACAATTATTATTCAACTAATCCAAATCAAAGTTTACCCATCTTAAGGTTTAAAATGTTATTTTATAAGTTTTAACAACTAAGGATGGTTTTTGCCCTTAAAAAACAAACAGCGCCCATCGGTATGATATAGAATATAAAGTAAAGGGAAGATGAGCCTAATTTCAAATTTTTATGCAAATGAATGCAGGGCAAAAAAATTGCGAAGTTCTGCCAATTTTAGAGCTTCATTTCCGGGACTTTATGTATCATCAAATCATTTTAATTTGTCACAAACATTTTTTTTGTAAATCTCATTAGGGGTGGTTATTTAGGGGTTAAAGTATTGTAGGTATGTATTTTGTTATACCGTAATTTATTAAAATATTTTTTCTACAATATAAGCGTCATTAAATAATTTTAAGATAAAAAAAACATTTTTTTTTAATTTTCTTATTAAGGGTGATTTTTAAGGGTTGAAACGTTACAAATATAATGTAAATTATAACTTACAACATAAAAATATATTTATTTTACATATATAGCTATGATTTTAATTTACATAATGTATATTTCTATAGTTTTTTAATTTTTTTAGCATAAGGGGTGGTTTTAACCGCCTAAAAATAAAAAATACACTTTAAGCATATATAAAGTTTAATCTAGAGGGTGAAAGCAAATTAATTTAAAATTTTCATAAAGATTAAAACTGTACAAAAAAATCAAGTCAAAAACTTTTTTCTTCCGTTACACTGTACCTACTATAAGTTCTTTAAGTAGTTCTGTAAAGTTTTCTAATTTCTTGTTACATAAACTTTTAAAGATAGTCCACGCCCTATGTTCTTTTGCCGAAATTGTAGTTGTATTTAAAAAGTTATCGGATTCGGATCAACAAAAATTTCTTTCTTAAGATTTGCCTTACTTATTCGATTTTAAAGTTTATTGTCTAAATAAAATACAAAATAATAAACTTTTGTTGTTTTTTTTTTATTAAATTTAATGGCAATAGGCTGATCAGCCATTCATTTGTTGTTTATTGTTTGCTTTTAGGTGACGTTACGAGTGACGCCATAATACAAATCAGCGTTTTGGCGGAAAAAAAGTTAAAATTAAAATCGTGTTGTTTTCCTACCAAACTTTTATTTTCTGCAAATATAATATATTTTTTGGAAATGGCGGATACTTCCAAACATGCCTATTCATGGACGTTCCTGTCCCTAAAGGTGTTTTTGCAGTTTCTTGTATTAATTTTTTCTTGCTGCAAGCTTTCTATTTGCATATGCGCTTTTTTTTTATTTATAAACACTGCTGCAATTTTTCTTTTACGCTGGAAAAATACGGTAGGCCGTATTTTCCTTGCAGCTGCCGGCTATTTTGGTAAATATTGGGTGATTTTTAAGGTACCCGTCAAAATTATTTTATAAGTATGCAATTTGACATAAAAGAATGTTGATTGTTGGTAAACATATAAAAAAATGTCATGCAAAAAAACTTTAAAACTGTAAAAACGGCTTTATACTTTTTTTCCTAATGCATACGGTGTATTCAGTCTCCGTAAATAATCACCAGTTTGAAATGAGAAATTAGCTGGAGACCAATAAACTTGATCATTTTATTTTATTACTGCGACAATTTCAAAACATAGTCCCATTGTTATTCAAGTCAGTGGACTAAAAAGACCAAAATTCACCATGTCATCCTCAAAATCGATCTTATCGAACAAAAACAGTAAAAGTATCAAATATCGATTAGAATTAAATCGAACCGTCTCGTTCAAAATATTTACAACAGTCCCATTGTCATTCACAATGACTAATATGATTCGGAAAAAATGGTACCACACTGGGAACCGCTCACGGTCGTCTAGAAAATGTGAAATATTCACAATGTATATCCGTAAAAAGGCGGGCTGGTTCGTGAACATCTGTCAGGAGTTAACATAATAACTAAGATGAAATGTGTTCTCAGTGACTTGCTAATTAAATCTCACATCAAGTCGGTTAAACGTTTTGTGGAGGCGGATGAGGAAATGATCGGCCGGAATACATGAGAGATTTTTTGCGATTTCGTATCAGAAAGCCATACTGGACTATAGGTCCTGTATAAATGGAATAACTAAGATGTTAATGGGGGCTGTTTCCTTGGCTGGAATAGGGCGTCTCCCACAACAATGAGCATTCTTAATTCCATCTAAAAAAATTAAAATAACTAATTATCCGACTCTTACAGGGAAGTTTCTTCTCTTACACACCGACGGACTCCAAATATTTTAACGATACTTTTATTGTATGGACAGGTAATGACGAAGAACTTAAAGGTTTCTTAAAACATCTAAATTGTCTCCGACAATTTATTTAATTCACAATGGAGAAGGAGCAAATATCGGCCCTACTTTTTCTCGACATTCTAGTCAAACAAAATAATGGACATATACAAAGCTCGGTATACAGGAAACCTACCCATACTAGACAATATTTACACCAGAAGTCTAATTACCCTAATGGAACGAAATAAGGGGTTATACCTATTCTGTATAACCGCGCAGTAACCTTATGTAGCAGTAAGGAATTCCTGCAAGATGAAATAAGTAACATAACTAGGGATCTTAAGCAAAACGGGTACAGTGAGAGACTGGGTAAGGAAACCATCGACAAATATCAAGATAAGACAAAGAACTCTTACTTCAACAAGACTCCACAGGACCAAATATTTACGACAATTCCGTATATTAAAGGTATTTCGGAAAAGATCCACAGAATCGCGAAAGAGCATACTATAAAAAGGGAATTTAAATATTAAACCACTTTAATAAGTATTCTTACTAAGACAAGGCTGGACAACAATGTCTTAAATATTGACTGTATCTATCAAATTTCCTGTAAATGTGGTAAGGTATACGTCAGGGAAACAAAAAGACCACTCGAAATTAGAGTTAAAGAACACAAAAAGTATACGGAACGAGGTGAAACATCGAAATCAGAGATTGCCGAACAAGCATGGTTAAAACAACACCGCATACAATGAACGGAAGCAAAAATCAATTATAAAGAAACCCACTGAAAGAAAAGAAAATTTAAAAAAGCTGTAATAATTACAAACAACCAGAATGTATTTAGCAAATCTAGTGTCGACATTCCAAATATCTGGCAGCCGTTGCTGAACCGTGAAAAGTCAGTCATGCTGCGGTGAACAAGAAATAGTATATAAGTCGTGGCTTTTAAGAATAGTTTTTAGTTAGATACCAGTGAAGAGACGACTGGAACAAGGCAAATCATTAACCACAGTACTTTTGGCTTTAAACTCTCAACTCTTAAGCTGCACTGCATAATTTAACAGTTATCACTTAAAAGCAGTTGGAGATACATCACTCACCGAAACGTTGTGCTTTGACTAACAAATAAAGACAATGGAAGTGCAAGGTTTTAATGTTATTGAAACACTGACTTGTTTACAACTCGCGCTCTCGGTCAAAGAAGCGAGGCAATTGATAAAATTTTCTTGTCGGTCAAGTTAAATATTTATTGCCGCTTCACCACGAGTGGCTGTTTTACTCTGTTTGATCTAGATCTGTTTTTCATACTTCCAGTTACGATAAATTTTTTTTCCAGTCTACTCACACAAGATTATGTATTAAGTGTCGATTAGGGTAAGTATGATTAAACAGATTACATACTTCCACCTGTGACCTTCTTATTTAGTTTGAGGCACCATCCTGATTACTACGTGTCAGTAAATGCTTGTATTTACAACAGTCAAAAGTCTATTTAGACTTTTGACAACACAGTGTAGATTAATTGACATTACACACATACACACACACACTTAACAAATTACCTGAATATGTCAGATGACATATTTAAATTTTGTTTTGCCATAAAAAAATCTATCATGCACAAAATGTCGACAAATAGTGCTTAAAAAGATATTTGAGCACTAGACGACCAAAGTACTAACGTAGAAAAAACATATTTTGAGACAAAATCTCAAGCGCAATTTAGTTTAAATGAGAAATTCCAGCTATTTTTGATTAGAAAATACAATATTAATTAACATTTGGAAATTAAATTTTAACACTTGCAAGTCAAAACAAATCATATTATCTTTATCGACAGCCTGTTACATGCGGACTACACAGCAATTTTTAACAACCTCGTTTGTTAGAAATTAAGCCCCCCCTTTGGGGCCACGGGTCGGCAATTTGGTACCGCTACAGGTTTGATAGCCTTTTGAGCCTCCCTGGGGAAACTAGCAAATTTTTCAATATTTTAACCTTTTTTATTTACATTTTGTTTCTCGGAAGTGAACCTCCTAGATAAGAATAATAGGTTTTTATTAGAGCCATTAACTGTTCAAAAGAATATGTATAATCTTTAAATTAAACTCATCAATTTATTACGTTACAGAATTTATATGATATAAAAGCAAAATATACCTATTTTATGAAAAAAAACATATATTTTTTCTTAGAACTTCTCATGTCAAAATCAAGTTACATAACGTATTTTTGTTTATCTACACAGGTAAATCTGGCGACAAGCTTTAATATCATATAAATTGTGTAATGTAATAAATTGATGAGTTTGAATTATTTAAATATTATTTTCTTCTTTTTAACTGATTCTTAGCGTCGAAAACACTTCTACAGCTCTTCTAAATGATAGAATAAGTTTTTTTTTTATCTCTGATAGATACATCCTGTGTTCACCTTCTAAAGAAAAAAACCGAAGTGAAGGATTTGTATTACACAAAAATGGAATATAGTTTTTAATAAAAGTTAAAGAATAAAATAAAATTTGCTAATTCGAAAAATTCTAATAATAATGTAGCTACAATATATGTAGATAAAGAAATGTATGCAAAAGTATCTTTTATAAACTTAGTGTGATTCTAGGTTAGTAGGTAAAGTCATACCTAAGAAAAACAAATCCGGCCTTGTGGTCCTGTTGTAGGCCAGACCAGAACTCTACATATTCGAGACTATCTGAACACCCGCGAACATACCGGAACATTCAATAATGTACATGCTTTTCAGGCGCTCTTATGCATCTTGACATCTACAGTTAGGCCTGTAACAGGCGTTACGACATGCTGTCCGAGTCTACTCGGCGATGATTGCTTGCAACGTGCACAATTCTAGTTCTTTTCCTTGGACTAATTATTAGAATCGTGGGAAATGTTATTGGTGCTTATGTTTGTGTGCGATTTTTTTGTTTAGAAGCTTCTAACAGTAAATGGGTTGTATATTAAAAATCGTTAAAAACTCAATGTTGTTTTTTTTCTAAAACTGTGCCAGAAATTGAGTATTACATTTTCTTTTGTTTGCAGCACCAGATGATTATAATTAAATATTACGAGTAACAACTTTACTGTAACCAAACATGGGATTAACTTATTTTTTACTTAACTTTAGTGAGTAAAGACAGTTAGGCTAGGATTATAGCCATTGTTTTCTTATTTTGTAGCAATTTTGTTCTTGTGTCGGTTAATTTTAAGCAGAAAGTATCCAAAATTTTTTTATTTATTAAAACCTATATTTATTATAAAAACACCATTGCTAGAAAAAATTGACTTAATTTTTACTTTAAAACAATATTTTAATGCAAAAGTTTAGGAAATAAAGGCGGGATTTTTATTTTTATAATTTTTTATTCCCATTTTTTTAATTTTTAAGACTTTTCACTTTAATAGTTTTTGAATTGTGAGGATTTTATGTATAAAAAAAATAACTCTTTAAGTGCACGAATCTACATCCTAAGACCTATACTGAAACTGTCCCTTGTGGCAAGTTTAGCGACTGAAGGGGTTCCCTCCCACCGTCCCCCTTGGGCATATTATGTATAAAATAGGTCGGATCTGACCCACGAGTGAAAAAAAAATATTGGGGACGGTCGATCGGCCCTTTTGGCACGTTATAATAGTTTTTTGATTTTGAAATCATTTCTGAAACGTGGGCAACTACTTTCTGAATCCTTCTACCGAGATTCGTTCCTTCGACTCTAATACTACGGCCACAACGATCAATTTACCATCAGGTTACCGTTCTCTTCGCTAGTTAATGTCTCCTGCTAAAACTTGAACAACTGTAGTGTCCTTATGACCTAAGATAAAGACATACTGATTTTATTATTTTTAGGTACGCCGCTGCTCTCTATTAAAAAAAAAACCGCGCTCCAACTCTTTATCATTATGGTATAATTGTTATTTTAGTGAATAGCTTCCAAATCGCTCTATCCAAATAAAGCACGCAAGGGTACATCGATTTTAGGTCATTATTTCTAAAAACGTAATTTTTTAACATTTAACAGTGATTGTTCTGACAAGTGATAGCTGTTGTAATTTTTGGTCATGCGCAGAACCCTAAAATAGGCCCATCCTACGTGAGCTATTTTTTAATTTTAAGTAACGTTAAAGATTTTGTACTTACTAAGCTAAAAAATATTTTATAGTAATAAATTTCTAGCTAAAAATGTGTTAACTTTTTATTACATCCAATGTTTTCTTAAATGAATTTTACTGTTGCTGTTCCACAATCCAGATAAGCTCGACTGGGTTGAATGTATAATAATGTATAATATAATACAACAAAATAAAATTACATCTAATATCCATATTATGACATCCTAACAAACATTTAGAAGTCTATAAACTGAAAGAGGCATATGATGAAGTGACTCTTATATACACATCAAAATAATAATGATAATACGTTTTTTACATGAGAAAGCTTTGGGCTATAACGATTTAAATAGTAATAGTAAACGTAGGCAACTACTCCCTGGACCTTTCTACCGAATTTTGTTCCTTCGACTCTAATACTACGGCTGCAATGATCGATTTACTATCAGGTTACCTTTTTTATTTCTCATCGCTAATTGATGTCTCCTGCTAAACTTTGAACAGCTGTAGTGTCCTTATGACCTTAGATAAAGACATACTGTTTAATTAAAAAAAATTAAACCGCTCTCCAATTCTTCATCATTATGGTGTAATGGTGAATTTAGTGAATAGCTTTCAAATCGCCCTATCCAAATGGAGTACGCATACATGAGCTATTTTTTAAATTTTAAGTGACGTCAAAGATCATATACTACTAACCCAAGTTTTTATAATAATAGAGTTCTAGCTAAAAATATGTTAACTTTTTATTACATCCGATGTTTTCTTTAACGAATTTTACTGTTGCTGTTCCACAATCCAGATAAACTCGACTAGGTCAGCTGAATGCACTTAAAATAATATATAATATAATACAACTAAATAAAATTCCATCAAATATCCATATTATGAAATCCTCACAAAAATTTTGAAGCCCATAAACTAAAAAAGTCATATGATCAAGTGACTCTTATAAACCTCTCAAAATAATAATGACAATATGTTTTATACCTAAAAAAGCTTTGAGCTATTACGCATAAAGGGCATTAAAACATATAATTCGACACACTAAACATATGTAACTATATTACAATTAAAATCACACATACATAAAATATACACAGAATATGATTATACTTAATTTAATTAATTAAATTTAGTAGTTAATATTTAGGTAGAAAATAAAACTTGGTTACCTTTACTTAATGCTGACGTTATTACAGGTACCCTTAAACTAGTTAAACTACAACCCCACTAATGTATTTGAAAATAGAAAATATACCTGTCTTAAAAATGAGTCTATCATTTGTGATATTTTGTCATAAATTCAAGAATAAGTTTTGATAATTGCGATAATTTTTTCATTTCAAATTTAAATAATTTAAATGTAAATAACACAGGCCCACAAAAAAAGTGGTATGTGCTGGGTGTCAGACCAGGATTTTCTGAAGTATTTTTTACCACTGAACACGAATCTAAAGTCAAAATTGAGGGACGAGAAAATCCCAAAAAACCGACACGGTAGAGATCGAACGCTGTAAGAACAACACCGATACGTCATGGTCTCATAATGGCAAACCCGTATAAAACCGTGACGTATCGGTGTTGTTCTAACAGCGTTCGATCTCTACATTTACCGGCAGAAACTTGCTGCCACGGAATGTTTGAACTACGACTGTATAAACTATAAGAGATATAAAACGTTTTATAGACAAAAATTATACAAACATCTTCGATAAGACAAATAATAAAGGAGATATAAACGAAAATGTAATTTTGACAAAAAATTTCAGTCCAAAATAGAAAAAGAATTTTTTTTATTAACGTAATTTTTGTTTTATTTTAATAATAATTCATGTATTTTATTTTTTTAAATTCTAAATTACTTAAAATTTGTAAAAATAGTTTAATATTAAGAAAAATAAATAATTTTTTCCATTTTTTCCTTGATAAATTCTGAAAATTCAATTTTTTGATTATAACTCGAAAAATATTGCATTTAGACCAAAAAATCATATTAGTTAAATTAAAGGCCTTGTAAAAATACATAGTTTATGTCTTATAAAGTTTCGTGTATCTTTTATAGTTTTTAGGATATTGACGTTTTAAATAAAAAAAAACGTTAATATCCGAAATTACGCCTTTTCTCGATTATTTCCTGTTTAACTTCCAATTTTAACTTCAGATTTGTGTTTAGCGAAAAAATACTCCAGAAAATTCTAATCTGACCCAGAACACACCACTTTTTTTGTTGGTCTGTGTAAGCGTTTAATTTGTATTTTGTATATTTTGAGAAATTTGTCACTGAAATATCAACAGTCTTTTTATTTTTTTAAAGTAAACCCCTTTAGCGTGCCATAATTTTAAAATTTTCCTACAATTATTTTTCTTTTAACCTTTGTGTAAAACAAAATGTGTAAAAGCTAATATGGTGGTCCAATTTAAGAGATTGGGTACATTGGAAAACACATTTTGATATCTTTTTTAAAGTTCTACCTACCTCAATATTTCTAAAGAAATTACAAATTTTTGTTTAGTTAAATTGTTTATATTATTTTACTTTTTCAATAGACCGACCAAGACCCGAATCCAATTAAAAGTTAATATCTACAATGGTAACGCCGTCCCAACCTCTTTGCAGCCCTGACTTAGTTCCCTATCGAATTCTAATCCCTTTTAATTTACTAAAACCAGAAGGTAGCATTCCGAAGGCACAAAAATATCTTCATAAAGAATTTACTACTATAAAATTGACCATTCACAGTGTGGCGCCATTTTTTCGTCGAAACCTGCAAAAGGTTAAGCCTATGTCTTCACCAGTAACAATAAAGGTCAGACCAGAAAAGGCATTAGGGGATGTATTGCCTTTTATAATGTTTAGTATTATTTTATTGCTTTAGAAATTAGGAAAGTAGATTTAGGAATATTAAACGTTAATCCTTAAAGGAAAGGGTTGGATTTCTTACCTCCTTGCCTTAATCTATTAATATTTTTATAAGGGTATGGTCAATACACCAGTTTGTAAGGCCATCAGACCAAAAAAAAAATAAGGGTAATAGTCCGATAAACAAAATTTTTAAATTTAAAGATATTGTGTGGATGGTTTATATTCAATTTTTATGATTTACTGCCAATAACTTGCAAATAGACTACTTTTTAAGAGTTAGATCTGGTTAGTGCTTTTTTTTAACACCAACATAGTTTCTGTAAATGAAGCCCGAAGAAACCTCAAACCTGAAGATCAGGTTGGGCAGTCACAATTTTTTTTTTTAATTTGCAGGTATTAATGTATGTATACAATAACCTCTGAAAATATTATATATAAAAAAATGACCGCAAGGGAATGAAAATGGCCCTTACGAGCCCGGAAATCCGTTTTTTTAACTAATTTGGTCGTTGATTATAAAAATACAGAAATATATTTACTGAATTTTGCGGAATATATTCAACACCTTTTAAAGCTCCATAATCCAAAAGAATTCGGTAAAATTACTTTTTATAAAAAAAATCTGCACATATTTAATATTCTAAGGAAACAAAAAGAAGAAAGAGTAACAAGATATTATTGCTAGACGTTCCTCATTTTATGTAAACTTTAAAACATGCAAAAATATGCATTTTTACCCGAGTTATTTAAAAATTAGTCCGTCCGTTTGGAAGGGTAGCTTAAAAGCACCTTTCGAGATACGGGGCAGGTGCAAAAAATATTTCGCGCATTTATGGCCGATTATTACAGAAACTATCAAATTTTTGACAAAAGTGGTAGGAATTATTTTTGCAGCTAATAAACTGCTCTTCATTTTCGTCCAAACACGAATTGCGTCATATTTCGGGAGATATCGACCAAATTAGTTGAAAAAACGGATTTCCGGGCTCTTGTGGGCCATTTTCGGGCCCTTGCGGACATAAATGATATTTTCAGAGGTTATTATATACATTAATATCTGCAAATTAAAAAAAAATTGTGACGGCCCAACCTGATGTTCAGGTTCACACCTTCGTTTACTGTGCTACAAACAATACACTTCGATTTTAGCAGATCCTATATACAATTAAAGCAAAATGTAAATCTGTAATACTAAAATTTGATA
The DNA here is from genome assembly GCA_019359885.1 of Listronotus oregonensis. Lineage (NCBI taxonomy): Eukaryota > Metazoa > Arthropoda > Insecta > Coleoptera > Curculionidae > Listronotus > Listronotus oregonensis. The sequence continues at coordinate 36,248 of JAHBCN010002815.1, read as the reverse complement.
TAAAACATGGTGGTTAAAAATGATAAAAATAAAAGGGATTGTTTTGTTACTGTTATATAAAAAAAAGTAATTGGTTGTGCATTTCTGATAACCTAGAAAGACATTTTCACACTAATCACGTGTGTTATGGTGGCAAATTTTAAACATGTGATATAAAATATCCAAAAATAAGGTTAGGAATTAAAATTAAAAAAAAATTATTGAAAATTAACATAAAATTTACTTTAGGCTTATAGAAAAATATACACATTTGAAAAATTAAAAGTATACGCCGAACTGTATATTCACAAACTTTTTTCGTCAGCAAAAATTAATTTAATGCACATATGTATATATATATTATATATATATATATATATATATATATATATATATATATATATATATAAACATATATATATATATATATATATATATATATATATATATATATATATTTTTTATATATATATATATATATATATATATATATATATATATATATATATATATATATATATATATATATATATATATATATATATATAAAAAAACAAAAAACAATTTCCGTGGTCATCAATCGGGCTGATAAATAATACTCTGGTCCCCAAACTTGACAAAAATAAAATCTGGTAAAAATTTTTTCAATTTTCCTTTAATGATTTAATCAAAAGTATTTATTTAAATTTTAATACTAACTCAATTCAGAATATTTATATCAGTTAAATCTTTTAAAAGGAAATTTGAATTTTATTATTGTCATGTTGTCGTATTTGGACGTTCCCGGGTCACCCCCATTTTATCTTCCTGTCCAGCTGTTATTATTTATAACAATTTTGTGTTTTTAGTAATACTAGTTATTGTTGGTGTGTATTTTTATCAGTGTTATTTTAAAAAACTGTTTTTCTGAAAACAAAGACTTTGTAGTTTACTGTGCATTTACTTCTACGTTCAAGTTCAGTCTCAAAATGCCGAAGCATTTAAACAGCCGATGCAAAGAGCTAGTAGCTTCCTTGCTAAGCTATTTTCAGCAAGAACTGGAAAATAAGGGCCCATTATTGCCCTTGACTGCAGTAAGAGAAGTAAGTTTAACACAAAAGTAGCATATAAAACTTGCAAAGGTAATTTTAAATTTTTAATTTGTAGCGTGTTGCTGCAGCCCTAAACTTAAATATTTCCACTGTTAGTGCAATTTCACAATCGCTTAAAAGTAATGAGCTGCTAAAGTCGCCTAAAAAGAAACGTTCTCATGCAAAGAGAATTACAAAGTGGAAATTTTGGATATCGGAGCGATTCGTGAAACTATTTACCAGATGTATGAAACAAGTAAGTCTTGAATGTAATAACCATAATCAGTTAAAACTTACCAAAAATAACTTTTTAGAACAGCATAACTGTGTCACGTTTAAGTGAAAAATTAAGAGAGAGGCAATTGTTCGATGGTTGTCAAACCTCTTTAAGAATTTGTTGAAGGAAATAGGCTTCCGATGGAAGAAAGATGATCCAAGGCGGGGTCTTTTGGAACTTCCTCATGTAGCTATAAAACGACGATTTTTTGAGAGAATATATGAAAGAAAAAGAAGAATCACTGTATCAATTTGTTTTCCTTGATGAAACTTGGGATTTTCAGAACGGTACTATAGGACATTCTTGGCAGGATGAAAACAAAAGGAGTGTGAAATCCACAAAAGTTGATGGAAAAAGGTATTATAAATTAAAGCATATGTTTACTTAAGTTCAAATTGAAATTTTTGTAGATACATAATATTCATGCTGGCACTGAAAATGGTTTTATTGAGGGTGCTGAGGCAATTTTTTCCTCAAAAACAAAGCTGAGTGATTATCATGGGGAAATGAATGAGCAAAATTTTTGCAATGGTTTGAGAACCAATTGTTGAAGAATCTGACACAGCCTTCAGTTATTGTAATTGACAATGCTCCATACCATAGCATGTTATTAAAAAAAATACCCAATTTTTCATGGACAAAGGCTTCAATCCAGGAATGGTTATTGGATAACAAAATTAAATTTGATCAAGCTATGTTTAAGACTGAACTTCTAAAAATTGTAGCTATGTAGGAACTGGAATTTTTTATTTTTTTTTGTATCAGATGATTTTATAATTTGAATCATTAATTTTTTTTTTAGACATAAACCCCCAAAAACCTATATAGTTGATGATATGGCTGAAAGATATGGACATAAAGTCTTACGGTTGCCTCCATATCACTGTATGTTTAACCCAATCGAACACATTTGGGGCATTGCCAAAATTATTATAACAGACATGTTGGTCGAGATGGTGCGACAGAGATTCACTGTTTGGATATGTGGAAGGAATCTCTTGGTACTATTACTCCAGAAATGTGGAAAAATTCAATTCGACATACAGAAGACGAGATAAGAAAATGGTACGATAGAGAACATGTATCTGACAGGTTGAACACTAAACCTATGGTTATTAATTTAAATGAATCTAGTGATTCAAGTGATTCTAACGATGATAACCAAAACTAAAGCATTAATCTTTTCACTTTATAATGTATTTTTGCCAAATTTTTCATCTTAGCACAGTCCACGAAGGCTGAGGCCTAAGTACTAACTTACCGTAGGTGTCTTAAGCGTGGTGGGAGGGAGTTTGTTTACACGGGCCTTAAATATTTGGAGACTGGGAGGAGAACGACAAACTTCCGCGGGTAGCAGGTTTCATAGTCTGGACACTTTAGGGATGAAAGAACGAACAAAGTGGGAAGATCGGGGCCTCTCACGTTGGACTGTAAAAGGATGCATAAAAGTGGCACTACATGTTGGTCTGTTGGAACTGCTAGGGGAGGAATTATACTGGCTAATCTTTTGAGAGCCGTGAAAATACCTACAAAAGAGGGACAAATCCCCTACAGCTTGTCGGACGGCAAGAGAGGGAAGCTGCTAATGTGGTAGGAACGCTATTCCCAGGCATGAGAACAATATTCTAAAGAGGGTCTGATCTGGGATACATACAGTGTATACAGATTAGAAGGAGAGAAATACTTTCTGGCTCGAAAAAAGAATCAAGATTTCTTGAAGCTGCTGGCTATGTATGTAATGTGTTTGTGTCAGTTAAGATTATTCTCAAAAGTAACACCTACAAGGTTAAATAATTCTTTGTTCTGCAGAACTTGGCCACTCGTATATAACGAATAAGCATTGGCAGAATTTTTCGCGACAGCGAACATGACTGTGTTTTGGAGGCATTAAAAAGTGGAGAAGATTTTTCACGCCCAATCCAAGATTACTTTAAAGTCTTGTGGAAGAGATATCTGCATTGACCTGCGCTTGTTTTTCAAATCAGAATTACAGGGTGGCTTAGAAACGGGAATATTAGAGTGTATATTAGTTTTTCGGATATATCGACACGTTCTATATCTTGGCGTAATTATTGTGTAATAGTTTGTAATGGAATAAATAAAGTATATGACTAAACATGAAACCCAAATAAATATTTAATTTTTAAATTTCGTTTGATTAAGGAGTGTAAAAATATAATTTTTAAAAAATAATACCTATTTTTTAAAAAATATTACATACTCAGTATTTTTATCACTATCTGGCAACGCTAACATCCACGTCACGAAAACTTTGCGTGCATCGGTTGTTTTGCGTTTAGTTTTTATATATATATATATATATATATATATATATATATATATATATATATATATATATATATATATATATAAATTTTTTTTTGGGTTTTGCAGTTTCAAATTAAAATGGAAAAAAAGAACAGTGTCTTTTCCCAGTTAAAAAACTGTTTAACAGCTATCACAACAGACTACAATTTACGATTGAAATCAAAAAACAAAAGAAAATAAACTTTTTAGATCTTACGCTTTATCATACACAGAAAGACATTTTCACACTAATCACGTGTGTTATGGTGGCAAATTTTAAACATGTGATATAAAATATCCAAAAATAACGTTGGGGAAATAAAATTAAAAAAATTATTGAAAATTAAACAAAAACACTTTTAGGCTTATAGAAAAATATACACATTTGAAAAATTAAAAGTATGCGCCAACTGTATATTCACAAACTTTTTTCTCAAGCAAAAAATTAATTTAATGAGTTTTTATATATATATATATATATTTATATATATATATATATATATATATATATATATATATATATATATATATATATATATATATATATATATATATATATATATATATATATATATATATATATATATAATATATTTTAATTTTTAGAAATCTATTACACTGCACTAAACTAAGTACAGGATCAGTCAAAAACCCAGAAGAACAAATTTACTTTATTTTAAATGGAACCCCCTGTATATTATTCAAAATTTCAATTACTTACAAGATTCTAAAAAAAAATGTTAAGCACACTACATACCCAATCTTAACCGTTTTCGAGTTATCGAGTTTTGAATATAGTTTTCAAATAAATTATTACGTTTATTAATTTTTTGTCCATCAAGTTACCTTAAAAAATATTTATCTCCATAACAATGTTGTTTTGTCTTCTTGACAACAGATATGCCAAAAAAACTTACATTTACAATTTGTGAACAATTTTCGCGTAAAAATGGCACGTTTAAGTGATACCGAGCTCATTGAAATTTTAATGATGATAGGGTACGGCGATAGAACACGGAGTTTTACCCAAGTGGTGAATATTTTTAATGAATTGCATCCAGATCGGGAAAATATAACTAAATCAACTGTTTCCAAAACATTGCAGCGTTTTTATAAAACTGGAGGTGTGAAAGATCGAACAAAAAGTGGAAGACCGGTAAGCGTTACCAATGAAGAAAATTCTCTAAATGTCATGTTAGATGTGGTAGAAAATCCAATAAATTCCACACCACAGCGGGCTTTAAATCATAATATGAGTCAATATTCCATTCAAAAAATTATCAAAAAAGAAAAAATTAAACCACATAAAATTCATTTGTTACAAGAATTGAGTGAAGACGATTTTGAAATCATTAGTGATAAGTGAAAGTGAAAAGAACAAATAACAACTTTGTCAACCACATTTTATGTTCTGATAAATCAACGTTTTGTTTAAACGGGCACGTAAAACTGTAGATATTGGTCAGACCAAAACCCATTGGATGGAACAAGTTTCCCAACGACCACAAAAAAACCAATGTTTGGTGGGCATTATTGGTGAAAACGTCTAGGACCCTATTTTATACATAAATTTGAACTCTGAACGATATTTATTACTTTTACAAGAGAATATAGTTCCCAGCTCAGACGATTATTCCCGAACTATAATAATCCCAATTTACCGGCTGAACAAATATGGTTTAAACAAATGAGGCCACCCATTTTGGACGGATGGTGAGAATATCTAAGGAAACTTTTCCTGGTAAATGGATTGGGCGCAGAGGTGCAATTGAATGGCCTGTAGGCCTCCTGATATGACCCCCTCTTTTCCTTTTTACATTGGGGTTATCAAAATTTAGTGTACAAAAATAGGCCACAAAATATCGAAGATTTGCAACACAGAATAATGCATGAAATTTTAGTTCAACAATTCATTACTGCCAGGAGGTAAACGGTGGACACTTTGAGTACCTTATAAAATAGGATTTCAAATTACTGTTTACTAAAACCTAGTTTGTCTTTTTTATTATTGTTATTAGATTTATTTGAAAACGATATTCGAAACTCGATATCTTGAAACCGGTTAAGATTGGGTATGTAGTGTGCTTAACATTTTTTTTTTAGAATCTTGTAAGTAATTGAAATATTGAATAATATACAGGGTGATTCATAAGTCGAGGCGAAAAATGGGATCCCGCACTAATTTTTTAATTCTGAATCGAAAATGAAGAATACTATTTTTTGAAATTCGCCTTCGTTTCCGAGATATTTTACTTCAAACTTTTACCGACGAAATAATTAAAAATAATATAAAGAGCCTTCTTAATCTAGTAAGCGCATTAATACCAGACGCCATATGTGAAATTAAATTTGACAGTTGTCATCAGTTAAATGCATTTAAATCTGTTATTTTAAAAGCTACGAGAAGATGGAGTTTACCAACGAAGAATAAGCTGATATCATTTATATCTACGGTTTTTGTGACGGAAATGGTCTAGCAGCTTGTCGTGAGTATCAGCAGAGGTTTCCAAACAGAAGGCAACCTTCTAGACGCGTTTTTTCTGACTCCTTTCAAAGACTTCGCGAATGTGGAATTGTTAAGCGTCCTAAAAGCGGCCGTAATAGAAGTCATACAGTACAACAAGAGGAAGCTGTAATTGATTTGGTTCTTGATCAACCAGAAATTAGTACTCGACGAATTGCAACACGTATCCAACTTACTCATAGTTTCGCTTGGCGAACTTTAAATCAGGAAGTTCTCCATCCTTACCATCGGCAACACGTGCACAACAACGTCTGTTTTTTTGTCAGTGGTTATTAGAACAACACAATGTAAATCCGGAGTTTATTCAAGAGACCTTGGGGTCGGACGAATCAATTTTCACCAGAGATGGTATTAATAATTTCCGCAACAACCACATTTGATCACTAGAAAATCCTCACGCAATAAGAGTTCGCAATTTTCAGCAAAGATTTTGCATCAACACCTGGTGTGGCATTTTTAACGGAAGATTGTTACCTCTCCAAGTTCTACCCCCACGATTGAATGCTAATTTATACTTGGAACTTTTGGAATATCAAGTTGAAAATATTGTGCTGGATGATTTGCCTCTCAACCTACAGAACAGAATGTGGTATCAACACGATGGTGCACCACTACACGTTGGAAGAAATGTTGTTAGGTGGTTGAATAATAATTTTAATCAAAGATGGATAGGCAGAAATGGTCCTGTTCGTTGGCCCGCAAGGTCTCCTGACCTCAACCCCCTTGACTTTTATCTCTGGGGCCATTTGAAACAGATGGTTTATGCTGTACAAATAAACTCGGTTGAACAATTGCAGGAAATAATTAATAATGCTGTACAGCATATTCAAGTTACAACAAATTTTGCAGAGGTGTACAATTCATTAATAAACAGATGTCATGCTTGCATCCGTGAGAATGGTGGAATTTTTGAACACTTGTTATAATTTTGTTTTACATTTCTTTGTTTATTTTGTATTTGGAAAATAATAAATGGTATTTGTTGTTATGTACCATATGTTTTCTAATAATAATTTAATATCTAAAATTTTAATTTTCTCTAGTATTTACCAACACTTATTTTCACATACGACGTATAGTATTAATACAGCGACTAGATTATTGTATTACTAATTAACTATTTCATTTTATGCAAATATCTTATAAACAAAGGCGAATTTCAAAAAAAATTATTCTTAATTTTCGTTTCAAAATTAAAAAATGAGTACGGGATCCCATTTTTCGCCTCGATTTATGAATCACCCTGTATGGGGGGTTCCATTTAAAATAAATTAACTTTGTTCTTCCATGGCTTTTTGACTGATCCCGTATACTTAGTTTACGTGCAGTTTAATAGATTTCTAAAAACCCTAAAAGTTTTGTATTTAACATTCTTCGCTAGCTATCTTACTTTAGCAAATAATCGACCGTTTCCATACATAAAAGCAAATCTGTTTTTTTTTTTTTTTTTTTTATATATATATATATATATATATAAATTGTTTTTAATCCGGAAGTATATTCGTGTCAGACCTGACGCCAGTTAGACAACATGGGCTTTTGAACAGATGTAAATAAACTTAAACCAGTTTTTACTCTATAACGTCAAAAACATTTTAAAATATATTTTACAAGTACAATTTTTTTGTGACAGTCCTGGACAGGCTTGATGCTTGATTTATTAAGATTGGTTATAGAAAATTTCCGGAAATATATATTTGAAAATATTTTCGGAAATATATCAGAAAACTTTAAAAATATATGAAAATATTGAAAATAAAGGAATAAAAAGTACAAAATTTAAAGAACTTAACATTTAATGAAAGTTTATCATAGGTAATACCATAAATAGTCAGATTTGGCCGGATATTTATAAGAGTGTAGCTTCTGTGATTTTGAAAACCAGTTAAATTGCCGAAGTATTCAAAACCAGGCTAAAAATATCTGGCTCAAAATCTAAGTACGAATGATATTTGGTAAGAAAATTGCTCAAATGAAACAAAGTTAAAAGCAAAATAATAATTAATTAACAATGTAAAATAGAATCGCTACTAAGATAACAATGGACGACACGATTAATAGGACCGTAAACTTTCCTATTTTTTTAGCCAGTAACTTTTTCCCTTATATCCGATAGCAAATTTCGATTTTTGATATTTCAAATGGGGTTACTTATACATATGGAATTGTCATCCAATAGGTAAAACGCAAAATACATTATTATAAATAAAAATTTAAGTATTAAAAATACAAAAAAACAGTGAAATTTCTAAATAGGTAATTACACACAACCACGCGACACAAGGTGTGCAATTTGATCAAGAGGCATATCTTTATCGATATCATCACACCTTGAATATTGTATTCAGCATTAATGCCGTCTTCATGGAAGTGCAATTAAACTTCTCAAACAAGCAATAGTCAACAAGCAATAATCGGTGAATCTTCAAGATCGATATTTTTATTTTTCGTAATCGCAATAACAACTTATTTTTCGGAAATTATTTTTCTAGTGTAAAATTTGTACTGCGCAAAGTATAAGAATATAGAAATCTTTGTTTTGATGGTTTCAAACGCATTCTTATAATTTTTTTTTTGATATTTCCAATATTTCCGAGACACGGTCAGAAACTTCAAATATTTCCATTTACAACACTAATTAAAACAGAACCTATATATTTGGAACATAAAAAATTAGTTACAAACTTCGGAATACCGTCCATAGAAACAAGATGATGAGAGTTTGATGATTCTAGGGGAGTAATGCCTCCCCTCAAACTATTAATGTTATGTTATTTAACTCATTTCCTAATAAACTGCAACATCCTAAATATAAAAAAATAATTTATAGAAAGATGAGTTTTTATAAATTGCTTTCCTTTTTTTAAAGTTCACCGCACGGGCTTGGTGACAGATAATAAAAATTAAAAATATAGTTAACAAACATAATTAAGAAAAGCTATTTCAAATATTTGCAAACAAAAAATAAAAAATAAGTTAATTAATTTATAACGTTGTGTGTAATGAGTTCGGTTTAATTAGGTGCCTTGTTAAGTGTTTTAATTAACTCCATTGCGTGTCTACGGAAACGGTGTGCTGTAGGTATAACCAGTGAATGTTTGCACCTCTGTCTGATTCTGTATCAAAGATAATTGTCGATAATTTAATGTGCGTAAAGGTAATTAATTGGTAAATTGCTTGAAATAACTTGTAATTATTGATAACTGTCAGGAATGCTATCGAGTGTTTGCTTGCGAGAAGTATTTCTTTAATTCATCTAATAATCTTATGTTATAAAAAAAATAAGCTATATGACAAAATAAACGTCTCGAAGAAAATTTAAAGAAATGTATCACTTTTAATACCCCTAGTGTTAAAATAATTGCCGGTTATTTTTTTCAAAGTCACGAATGTTTTTGTTGTAAAAATTATCCCGAGTCAAAGACGAAGGAGAATTTTCACAACAAAAACATAAGTGAAACCGGAAAATTTTTTTTTAATTTCTTGATTGGAAAAAAATGTTCAGATTTGGTAATAATAATGCAAGTGTTATAGAAACGCAAGTAAAGAAGTTAGTTACAGAAAACACGGTAAAGTTCAAAACCAGTGTGTAGAAGCAGTTTTGTAAATTTTGCGCAGAGAAGGAATATAGTAATATTGATTGCTCGACTGCAATTTCACAAATAGCTAAAATTTATTAAAACACAGAGATTTATTAAAAATAGAAACACCGATCTACTCTCAATTAAAGAAGGAAGCGGTGGCAGAGAAATTTAACACATTTCTTGGACTTTTACGTTTTTATGATATTCAGTTTTAATGCCTTTGTTTTATTTCTTAAAAAATAACTTAAATTAAACTTGTGAAGTATAATACACCACATAATAACTGAAATTTTGTGTTTACATAGTTCCAACTAGCTTTTAAATAAAATACTTAAATATATATTTCCGGTTCTTTTAGCTAAATGTGAGGCATCTTATTATTTTAAATGAAGTTTATTTTAGCCTTTAGTAATTCATTTATATTGCTTAAATTTTCGGAACATCTTTATTTCTGTTTCAGTAATTTTATAAAATTCATTTTTAAATATTTAAATAAAAAATGTAAAAATTAAATCATAAAATGTCATAATGTCAAACGTAGACAGAAAATTTTCCACTTATTAAATTAATGTAGCCTACCCACAACGAAAAATTTACCAGTATAAATCACTGTCATCATGGTAGCATCAACAAAATAAAGAAATTTGATTGGTCTATATAAAAGATGTGAAATTTTCGGGGGTAATACCACGAGTGCTTAAAAATTACCGATAATTTTCATAAATCTTGTTATTTATAATTCCACAAATTCAAAGAACGAGTGGACTTTGTATAACAAGCTTGTATGGAAATTATCTGGTTAATTTTTATGCACGAGCGGTATTTAGGGAGAATATTTCTAGAATGGAGATATATGGGAAAATTATACTATTAAAATGTTTTTTTTTGTCATACAATTTTTAATTTCATGCAACTTAATTAAATCTATTGAAATCGTTTTTTTAATTACTTTATCTATTTCTTCGTCATGTACATGACCAAATCGACTCATTTTCACTGATTTGGACCTTTCTAATTGACAAAACAAATAAACAGGTTTGATTGTTCTGTGTTTGTAAGTAAGTTTGATTTTTAACGTGTCCTATGGAAAATGTTATACATAAGTAAAATATTCAGTAAAACATAAAATTAGCATATAATGATCCTGATGATAAAGTTGACATGTTAAGGATGTAGGCTTCGCTAAATGAACCACTATTTGTGTAGGTCAATATATTTTCTGATAGTTGCATTATAAAATCTCGTAAGTCAAGTAAAATAGGGTTGTTTTTTTTAGAATGACATTACATCGTTAAATTGGTATATTTGACGCATGACACATCAAAACCGCCCCAATTTTCAGAATTTATAAAATGAATCCACTAACGAAGTTTTAGAGGTGTATGGAGGTTCGATTGTTCTGTGTTTGAAAGTAAGTGCAAATACCACGTTGTCTAGGCAACGTGAAATTTCGACTGAATTTTTTTGATTTTTAACGTGTCTTATGGGAAAATTTAAACATGAGTGAAATATTCAGTAAAACATAAAATAAGCATATAATAATCTTAATGAAAAACGAAAATTTAAAATTTGGTAAAATTTAATAAAGTTAGCAAAATGGCAAGTTTTAGTTTGCTTGTCGACTTAGAATAAAGAAAAATAGTTTTTTGCTTATTTTTATGACATTAACTTATAAGTTAGGTCGATTTCTAACAGATTTATTAAAGAGAAAATAGCAGATTTAAGACCAGTTAAAAGCATTAACCTACGGTCCCGGCTTTTAATTATGAAATAAAAAATACTCCTCCAAAACTTCTTAAGTGGATTCATTCTGGCGTAACCTGGAACTTTTTTTCTTTGAAAGTTTTGATAATTGAATCGGTTTTGATGTTACAGGCGTCAAATATGTTTAGGGCGTAAATCAGGGCAAAGAAACCTTGATTTTTGTTAGCCTTATAATCATAACATTTTGCTATTATTTATCAAGTAATTATTAATAAAATAAGGACCAGAAGGGTATTAATAAATTACATCATAAATTTGATATCTTGGGGGTGTAAGCCTTGCTTTGCCCTTATCTTTGTAGGTCAATATATTTTCCGATGTTTGCATTATAAAATCTTATAAGCCGAGTAAAAAAAAGGTTGATTTTTAAATTAGCTGTATATCGTTAAACTATATATATATATATATATATATATATATATATATATATATATATATATATATATATATACAGGGTGATTCACGGTCGATGGTAGGTTAGACGTTTATGGAAAACGGGACTAAGAATTTTTCTGAAAATTTAGCATCTTACATTTTCTTACCTGTTCTATCGATCTAAAATATTTTCAGCATTGCGACGTTGCCGCTTCTATCAAAAAGTAGTAGAAACTTTATTTTTTTAAATGGAACACCCCCTATATTAACAAGTTTTTATATTCGCCTTTTATTATAATACTTTTTTGTTAATATTGCCCTATACCTATCTCTATCGGTTTTCGAGATAAAAAATAATTTGTGTTAAATATGGTCCAAAACATGGCCCTAATTAAACTTAAGTAAATTAGTGCTCTCAATTCATGAAAAGTTGATGTTTTGGTGGTAGTTTAGACAGACACGATGTATTTAATTTACACCGAGAAATCGACTCCATATCATACAGGGCGTGCTAAAATTACTATTCTTTCCGTTATTCTTAAAAGGGGTCAAAAGATCATTTTTTCAAATGAAACCCCCTGTATATTACTCAATAAAATAAAAGATGAAGAAGAACGCTTTAAGATGACATATCATGTCCCTATACCTAAATCATCAAGTTTGCTTAATAAAGCCGCTTTTTAGTGAAAAATTATTTTTTAAAGAATTTAATTTTAAGTAACCATGGAAATATCAAGCTTATGACAGTTTGACTACAAAATAATTCAATTAACATGTGAAAGTACAGAAAATAACATAATTAAGATGAATAAAAATAACAAAATTGTAAACAAAATAACAAATTTTTACAATAAATGCTGGAAATGTTGTCCATAACATTCTAAACATTTTAGAATGTGCTTTTGTACACGACTCGTTGTTGCTTTTTCAATTTGATGGGGATCCAGATCTTCAATACACCGCACTATTCGCCGTCGCAGTTCTTCTTTAGTAGGCACTGGAGTAATGTACACCCTTTCTTTTAAAACACCCCATAAAAAAAAGTCAAGCGGCGTGAGATCGGGTGATCTCGGTGGCCAATCCCATGGCCCTGAGCGCCTAAACCAACGATCGTCGAACATTTCGTAAAGTTTCTTGGAAACTTCCTGGGTGCAATGAGCTGGCGCTCCGTCCAGTTGAAACTACGAATTCCTATATTCCTCTAAAGACAAATTATCGACGAAATCGGTAACAGTCGTCCTTAGTATTTCGAGATATCTCTCAGCATTGAGTGTGTCATCATAAATAAAAAAGCTAATTTTATTCTTCTTTAAAATACAGAAAACATTTAGGTCAAATTTTTCTTAAAACCCCATTTCTTCTGTCACGTGAGGATTATGATCAGCCCAAAAATGCTTATTCCTTCTATTAAAAATCCCATCCCTCGTAAATTTTGCTTCGTCGCTCCAAATTATTTTTGACAAAAATTCTGGATCCTCCTGTGTAAATATTAAAAAAGTTTCGCAAAAATGCACTCTTCGTTCAAAGTCTTCCGCTTTAAGGGCTTGAACTTTAGTAAATTTATACGGATGCATTTCGTGATTTTCCAAAATTCGTTGTACTGAAGCATATGATACACCCCTTCTTCTGCACTACGAATTGAAGCTTCTGGATTTGCATAAAAATATGCCAAAACGTTAACAATATTGTATTCATTTGAAGTAACAGGTTTTGGTAATGTTGGAGGCGCTTTTAAATTTGAGCCATAGTTAATGAAATTATTTTGTAGTCGTACAAACTTCCTCTCGTTCATTGGTGTTAATTCAGGATACATTTGGTTAAATTTTCTGCAACTTCTGGCAATGATTTGATCACATTGTCCGTGTAAAATAAATAATTTCATAAGAACTTCACACCGTCAATAACTGTTTATAAGTTACTTATAAAAGTCACCAAACTGTCATAAGCTTGATATTTCCATGGTTACTTAAAATTAAATTCTTTAAAAAATAATTTTTCACAAAAAAGCGGCTTTATTAAGCAAACTTGATGATTTAGGTATAGGGACATGATATGTCATCTTAAAGCGTTCTTCTTCATCTTTTATTTTATTGAGTAATATACAGGGGGTTTCATTTGAAAAAATGATCTTTTGACCCCTTTTAAGAATAACGGAAATAATAGCAATTTTAGCACGCCCTGTATGATATGGAGTCGATTTCTCGGTGTAAATTAAATACATCTTGTCTGTCTAAACTAGCACCAAAACATCAACTTTTCCTGAATTGAGAGCACTAATTTACTTAAGTTTAATTAGGGCCATGTTTTGGACCATATTTAACACAAATTATTTTTTATCTCGAAAACCGAGAGAGATTGGTATAGGGCAATATTAACAAAAAAGTATTATAATAAAAGGGCGAATATAAAAACTTGTTAATATAAGGGGTGTTCCATTTAAAAAATTAAGTTTCTACGACTTTTTGATAGAAGCGGCAACGTCGCAATGCTAAAAATATTTTAGATCGATAGAACAGGTAAAAAAATGTAAGATGCTAAATTTTCAGAAAAATTCTTAGTCCCGTTTTCCATAAACGTCTAACCTACCATCGACCGTGAATCACCCTGTATATATATATATATATATATATATATATATATATATATATATATATATATATATATATATATATATATATATATATATATATAATAAAGGGCATACATAAACTTCTGACTAAAAATTGACTTTAAATTAAGTAAAATGTACCGAGTTAGCAGTTTAAGAATTAATTCTTTTTTCATTACTTAACTAAAAACTAATTTAAGAGAGAAAAGTACAAATTCCAACTTTATTTGGATAAAGCTTGATATAGTAGATAGTATAGTTTCTAAGGGTTAAAAAATAAACGAAAATTAAGAATCATGCTTCAAAATGTTACATAAATCTATATTCTACTCAACTGATTGAATCCTGAATTTACATTTCTTTTAAATTTTTTGCAAAAGGGATGGGTTTTACCCCCAAAATTCAAAAAGTGCATGTTGAGCCCATGACACTTTTAAAGTAAAGGGTAAAACAAGCTTGATTCCAAATTTTTATGAAAATCGATGGAAGTTTAAAGAATTCGGAGGTTATAGCCTATTTTTACCTTTAGTGACTGTACTAAATATGAAAATATTTGCTTAAAATGATCTGAAATTAAATAAAGGAAAGCATATTTGTTTTAAGTAAAAAAAATTAAAAAAAAATTGGACAAAGCGACCAAAAAATATAATGTTGGAACTTAGTCCTTGTTCGTCCAAATGTTTTTATGAGCGTAAAAATTTTACTTTTTGTAGGTACTTATTGGAAAAATAACTTCTTCTATTGTTAAAATAAAATGGACCTTGTGAAAGGCAACTTAATTTTTAAACAACCTGTATAAGTATATTTTTTCCAAATGTGGCTGGTGATAATACATCCAAAGTAAATATTTGTACAAAGTGGACAAAAATGGTCATATTACTAACAGTGTTAATCCATATTCAGGGCAATGGTTTCTTTGTGGATCACTCAGAGCATGCCCACGCATATATTAGCATCACGTTTACTTATGGTAAAGTTAGTTACCAATGTTTACAAATCTTAGTAAAAGCAAATATTTTTGTAATTTGAGATATATGTCCAAATAAGAGAGTGTTACGCATATATCAGGGTTTCGTTAAAATGAAAGATAAATATTAAAATAGATGGTTTATGAAAAGGTTCTGTTGCAGGTGATACGTTTAGTTAAAATTCGACAGGTAGCTAAAAGTATAGTCACCAATTTTTTTATTAGGGTCACGTTCGTTTGACTATTAAAATATTTAAAAATTATTATTACATTTTTTGCCACTTACAAACCTATACTGGTATAATAGAGCGCGCTTTATTTTTAGTTCACATTAACTTCTCTCTTCCACAATTAACCCAGTTTATCGTTTTGCAGACGGTAGTACCTTCCAACCAAGTATTTTGTTTCTAAGCGAGTCTTTTAGCCTGATTTAAAAGGGTAATGCACAGATCCCTCTCCAAGGATTCTCAACTACTTCTGAATTGCAAATTTAAAAATCTGATCCAGTTTAATGCCTTGAATAGACAATCACGCTCGTCGTCGCGAAAAGAGTCCACCAATACTCATTCTTTACTTGAAAGCGGTCAAGTTTCGCAAAACAAAAAACAAATTTAACCTGTGGCCTTTACCTTCAAGAACAATCTTAATTGACACAAGCATATTTTATCCATAGCCACAGCAGCTTCAAAAAAGCTTGGATTCTTTCTTCGAGACAAACAAATATTACCCATCCATTAATTGTATACTGTATATATTACAAATCAGAACTTGCCAGGAACATTGTTTTGATATCTCGAAAATAGTATCTTTGCCAACCTTAAACATTCTTGTTAGCATTTAAAGAAGGGCCATTATCTCTATTAATGGCCTTACTTTTCACTGACAAGCTTTGGGGGACCTCTTTACTTCGAGAAATAAGCCAATATTACTTCTCCCCAAGCGAGTAACACGAAGTGCCATATTTATTTATGCTCTCACAGTTTAATCGGACAGGCCCCGAACCCTTCACTTTGTTCAATTTTCATCTCTAGAGTGTATGGTCTTCCTTTAAAGAAAAAGTCACTTTGTCAAAGTAGTTGTCAAAACAACTTATGGTTTTTTTGAGTCTTAGTTCATTTTCCTGGACAAACATGTTGATGTTGATGGTTATGCTGGTTGGAAATCTTTTAAACATGTTTGTAGAAGTTGATATGTAAAGTTTTTAGTTTATTGAATTTACAATGAAAAGGGGCAAATACTCAGCATTTACTAATTACAATATCGCTTTTATTTGGGTATATATGGTGGTCGACTAATGATAAGAAGACGATGCAATAAAAGACGTTATCCATGTTTATTACGCTGCGGGAGCAATGACATGTTATGTTGGCAGGAAACATCTGCACTTTATTGAAGGTAATATAACACTTCTTCAGTATAATAAAAAAGTAGTGTAACTACATGTTTTTCCATATTTTGAGTCCGTCAAAAATAACATTTTTTAACAAGACATAACACATGATCATAGATCACATTCATCAACACCACATTAACTGCTTACCATGGCTTTTTAAATCACCTGTTCTATCTTTGATCGAACATTACTCCATTACTTTATTCAGCAGCAGTGGGGTGCGTTTTGCTAATGTGTCATCTTCGTCAAGCTTGGCACGAATAATGTTTAACGATTCTTCTACAGGTATATTTGTGTATAAACTTTCCACATCAAATCTTACAAATACAGGGTTATTCATGAGGAAATGTTAATACTTCAGGTACGTAGCCAGGGTCCAAAAATATACATAAAAGTCTATACAAATATGGGTTCGCAAGGCCTTCGTTTCCCAAATACGGGATGCTCACCATAAAGCTGACATGTGCTTAGAAGTAAATGGTGGAATTTTTGAAAATTATATAACCTAGCTTATGTTTTGCTGAACATAATTTAAGAACAATAATTTTATTGATTATTAAAAAACCTATTGTTTAATTATATATATTTTTAAATTTTGATATTTTCCCATGAATCACCCTGCATATTGTATATGTTTTATAATATCAGGAAATAACTATCACTTTAATAATGTCTAAAGATGTTTTGCCAGTCGTGGGTGCATTTCTTCAACTGGCAATTGGTCTTAATTATATATTATTTTTCTAAATTTTAAGTAGCCCATAATAATGTGGAGCTTTAATGTTATGTGGTGTTAAAGCTCTTCAGGTTTTATCAGTAATATCGCATACAATGGTATGAAGGAAATATTTTTCACGAAGAAAGTTGATGAAAAAAAAATGTAACTTGCATTTATTCTAAATAACTAGAATATGTTTAGCTAGCCTAGTATAGACATATCGCATGTAATACATACTAACCGAAACGTTGTGTACAAGTTAAAAATAAAGACAATCGAAGTCCAAGATTTTGGTGTTACTAAAACTATCTCTACCTGCACTTAGTCCACCCACGGTATGTTAGTAATTAGATTTTAAGTCTTCGTGGACTGTTCCAAGATACAAAAGGAGCTTGACTGCCTTATTGTTACTTTAAAACATTTATGCGAATAATTTAGTGAAACACTGTCGGTAGATATATTATTATGAGCCATATAAGAAATCGATGTACACCAGAAACGTTTCTGTTATACGCATCTTCTATAATATGAACACGGATACACATGCAAATTATAGATTACAAGAGAGAAGCAATATTACTAAAACAATGGAGAAAACCTATAAATGTCAATCTTGTTTAGTTTCCTGAACATCAGGTGCATCTGTTTTACAGCCATATTTTATTTTTAAGGCCAGTAACTGTTGCGATAAAATTGATTGTTTAAATAGAAAACGTTCAAAGATAAGTATGTGGTACAAGAGTATTATAGTACTGTTTAAATAAAATGCACATGCAGCAACCAGCGTAATTCGCAATTCATATGAAAAACTTTCTATTTTAAATTTAA
Source organism: Listronotus oregonensis (assembly GCA_019359885.1). Classification (NCBI taxonomy): domain Eukaryota; kingdom Metazoa; phylum Arthropoda; class Insecta; order Coleoptera; family Curculionidae; genus Listronotus; species Listronotus oregonensis. The sequence continues at coordinate 17,854 of JAHBCN010002815.1, read as the reverse complement.
AAAAATAGTTTTGTAAAAAATGTCTGTTTCTTTAGGGGTGTGCGAATATTCTAATTATTCGAGGCGAATCGAATACGAGTTATTCGATTAGAATTTTAAATCGAATATTCGAATAATTTAAATAGCTTGATCTATCTGAATAATTTAAACTATTCGAATAGTTTAAATTATTCGAACTTTTCGAATAGTTTAAACTATTTGAATGATTCGCATCTTTTAAATATTTAGAATACGTGAATTGAAATCTTTTTGTTCTAATTATTCAGAAATAGAAATTGATTTTGGCGGCATTTTAAAAGGTGATAATTTAAAATTTCTAGTGTTTTTGAATGCAACTTATTAATATTGAATCTACAATATTGGAAAGTTGTTGTGGTGGTTACTTATCTAATAACATTCTGAAATATATTAAATTAGTTTTGCCAATTACTTTTTCCTTTATTATAAACCTTTAAGATTCGTCTTATTAAAACAAGTTTTATAAAAAAGACTTTATTTTATTAATTAAAGACCAAATTTTGAAACCGAAAATTTAAGCGTTTTGTTCGGATTATTATTTTTAAATACCTACTACGACTCTTATAATTAGCTTATCATCTCATCAATTGAAAAAAAAATACTAAACTCAAATTGTTTGAAATACTTGAATAGTTCGAATTATTCGAATAGTTCAAATTATTTGAATAGTTCGAATTTGAATAGTTCAAAGTATTCAAATAGTTCGAATCATTCGAATAGTTTAAATCAATCGAATAATTCGAACTATTTAAATAGTTCACACTATTCGAATAGCTTGAATATTCGATTCAAAAGTCGGATCAAATATAACTATTCGATTCGATTCGAGAAGAAAATAACAGGAGGGCTTATAAAAACAAGCGGATCTGCATAATAACAGACAGCCAAACGTCACTAGGGGCACTAGTAAACCCCAAGGTAACGTCCAAGCTGACATAGAAATGCCAAAAAGAACTGGAAGTCCTAGGAGAACGCAGCAGAGTACATTCGGGAATAGAAGGCAACGAAAAAGCGGATGAGCTAGCGAGACAGGGATCATCCACACCATACTTTATGCCAGAACCTCCCCTTGGAGTGACCAAAACCACAGCACGAGAGCAAACCAGGGAATGGATCCAAAACAAACACGAAGAATACTGGGGAAACCTTAGTAGAATAAGACATGAAAAAAGCTTCATAAGAGGCCCATCCAAAAGAACGAAGGAAGAACTACTCAGACAAAGTAGGAAAAGACTTCGCATAACAGTAGGGTTGCTAACAGAACGTAATAACCTAAGAGGACACCTACACAAGATAGGCTCATACAATGGGGACCCGAGTTGCAGAATGTGCGACGAGAGGGAAGAAACAGCCTACCATATCCTGTGGGAATGTAAAGCATTGAATCACAAAAGACAGGCATTTTTTGGGCAACCGGAAATGAGCCCACAGGAATATATCAACCAACCAGTCTCGGGGTTACAGACTTGTAGAAGGAACAAGACTGATGGGAGGATTGATATAAAAGACAAGGCGAGATTAGGCACAAAAAGCCCATGAGGCTGCGGTGCCTCCGGTAGTTAATTAATACAAGGGAAGAAGAAGAAGAAACTACCGCTACCCTTTAGCCACACCTTGACTTTTGTGTTTAGGGCTCCTCGAAGGACAATTACACAAATTTTCCACATGCCTCAAAAACCTACTTAAACTTGTTCGCCGATCTCAAACCTTATAATAGAGAACAATTTTTTAGTTACCACTGTATTATACATCAGCAAACATAAGGTGGAAATTTTTGAAAATTAAACAACGTTATGAAATTGGTGGTAAATATTGTGAACAAGCTCAGAGCTCAAGAGTTACAAAGAAGAACCTTGGCCGATGAAATTGACTGTCAATACGGAGAGGTACTTCTTCACTCTGAAGTCTGATGGTTGAGCACAGAACGAGTGCTGAAACGCTTCAATGATGTCCTGTCTGTCATAGTCCAGTTTTTCAAACAGCGCGATGAACTGATTCCGGAACTCGAAAATTTAATTTGGCTTAGAGATTTTGGTTTTCTTGTGGACATCACAAACAAATTTATTGAGCTGAACTTGCAGCCTTAGGGGAGAGACAAAGAACTAGCGGAAATGATTTCTGATATTAATGAATTTATCAAAAAACTCTAGTTTTGGGAACAAAAGCTAAGAAACCGCGACACCAAGCATTTTCCTATTTTTTAAGAAAAGATATACCAAAATTTATTAGAAGCCTATAACTGTAAATATCATATGGAAATAGTCTCTAACTTTAAGAAGAACTTTAAAAATCGTTTCCATGATTTCAATAAAATTGCTTTATAGTCACGCAATTTTTTGCTTCACCCTTCATGGAAATCGATATACAACAGTTTGCAACTTGTGTTACAAACAAACTTTTGTCAACTTTTAGTTGTCAACTTTGGTGTAAACGCGCTTTTTTAAAAGATCAAAAAAAGTTGACAACTAAAAGTGGAAGATTTGTTGCTGCACGCTTTGCATAAGCAACTTGTAGAAAACTAGTGGAGAACTGGAGAACTACTGCCTAAACCTTTCGAGCTAATTCTTTGGCAACAAGTTTTTCACTTGTTTCTCTAAATGTGAGAAAAGCAACCTTTAGTCTTCTACAAAAAATCTTCCACTTGTTGCTCTAATTTAAGAAAGGCAACTTTTAGTTTTCCACCAACAATATTGTTGTCAACTTTTAGTTGTCAAATTTGGTTTAAACGCGCCTTTAGGATTTATCAAAATACTTTAATATAAAATTTAATGAAATAGCAAATAAAATACACGTGTACCGCTCATAAAGAGTGTTGATTTAAATGACAACGACACCCCTTTCGCCAACTATGATTCCATCACAACCAATTAAGAACCGTTTAGTTAGGTGGACATTTTATGTTCCTCGATATCTTTAATCAGCCGAATGAATGCTAGTTTTAAAGAGCTTGCACTAAAGACAAGGCAGGTGAGAATCTTGGGTGGCCTAACAAGACGACATGAAGCAAACAGCACGAAGAGATACATTGCCTTGTAACGTCGGGACTGTATCACTAACAAAGTGTAGAATTGCCGATAGGAAAATTTTTCCTGCAAACGCATAAAAAATTGAGAGGCGTGATTTTCGACTAGAGATTATTTCCTTGATTTCGCAATAAAGAAACTCGACATGCAGGTACATATATTCGTTGATTTCTCTGAGATATCTTTGATTATTTTTGTATGTAAACTGTAATTTTTTGGAAATAGCTACAAACAAAAATACCTATTTTTCTAAAAATCTATAATCCAACAAAATTTTAAACGTAGCTAAAGCTACAGGAGTAAAATGTTACTTCCGGAGTATGTAAACTGAGGAGTGAATCTCTTTGTGACATGTAAACTGAGGACCGTTTAAAACAGGGATTAATAATTCAACAGCAGAGCTGTCGCAATTACTTTTAAAAAGTAATTCGATTACAATTGCTAATTACTTTTCTAAGAAGTAGTAAATTACGATTACCACTTACTTGCATGTTTGTTAAAAGTAATTCAGTTATTAATTAAAACTAAAAGAACAATTACTCTATTTAAATTACCCCATAATGTATTAAACACAATACACTAAACAAATAAAATATTTATACTAATATGCATCATACGCGCACGTCACACTATTTAAACTGCTTTCTCGGCAAGTTCAACATTAAATGGCTTTTTCTGGCTGGCCAAAATTCCCACAGATTTTCCATAAAGAAAGGTAAATAAATTTTTCGTAGTAATTCAATTATTTATTAGGTAATTGAATACATTTCTAAGTAATTCAATTACTTTATAAGTAATTGAATTACTTTCTAAGTAATTGAATTACTTGGAATTTGTGCCAAACAGTTACCAATTACGATACAATATTAATTGATAATCCAAATACAATTACCTTTTCCGGAAAGTAATTGAAAGAAAGTAATTTAATTAGTGAGAAGTAGTTAAATACTATTTTTCCATTATTTTAATTTAATTACCGACAGCTCTGTTCGACCGGTAAACTGAGGACCAAACTAAAGCAGATAAAAATTAAATAATTCCCCGAAATCCCCAATATTTTAATTTTTCTAAAATTATTATAATTACATTTTAATAGAAGAAAGGGTTTTTACGTAATCTGAATTTAGTATATTTTGATGTCAACTAGTGTAAACACAAAGTATAAAATAAGTGAATTTGAGTTTATATCAAGTCAGCACGGCTGAAAATTATTACTTTTAAACGACTTTTTTGCAGCTGTACCGAAAACAAAACTTTTGGTATAATTTATTAAATCGAAAGTTCCACTTTATACAAATCGTACCGAAAGCAACTATTTTCGGGACGATTTTTTTTGCTTTTAGAACGATTTTTTTTACTTTCAGAACGATTTTGGGTATCTACGTAGGTGGCCTTGGCAACAATATACACTTTTATTTTTAATATGACAGCGCTTGTCACATAAAATTCAAGAGTGTTTTCGGTTTTCCATTTCAAAGAATGGAAATCAATAGTGAAAGTAAACCCGAATTGATTCCACATGAGATTAGTGAAGCTGCTAAAACGGTTACTTTTGAATTATTGCCGCTAAAGTTACGAAAGAGGTATAAATTGGTCTATAATTTATTTCAAAAATTAAGCAATAATAAAAAAGTGCATACTATAAAGGAAAAAGTCATTCTTGTATACTTAATGGAAAGAACGAAAATCTTAAAGCTCGAGCCTGTGGAGCAATTACTCAGTGCTTAAGTAGACAATTAATATTAAATATAATATAGATATAAGCCGCTATCCCAAAGTGATTGCTTTCCTTAGAAGAAAATTCGTTGGCTTCATACCAAAAAAATCAAGAGTATTATAAAAAGAAGTAAATAAATGTTTATCATAAGCTGGAGATAATATCTACCTAGTAATAAAGGTAATATAATCCAATGTAATTTCTCTTTTTCCTTGTGATTATTTTTATGCATATTTCAGATTGCATTGATCATTAATAGAAGATAAGATAAATATGTTAATAATTAAAATTCCCAATTTTAAAAGAAAAATGGAAAGAAACTTTGTTGTCATTGGAGAAAATAAAATTTCTTCATACAGGAAATATTAACCATTACGACCAGCAAACACACCACATAGTAGATTATTTGTATATTATCAAAACGGAAAATGTACTACACAAACTATTGTTATTCACACTTTTGGTAATATACCCTGAAAAATTTCTGAATTTCTTAAATTACCGCATCCCAAAGAAAACACCGGGCACTGTTTGCGAAGAAGCTCAACTACTTTATTAGCTGATGGTGATGGTAGTATAACCAATTTGAAGAGACACGAAGGCTGGAAATCAACCAGTGTTGTAGAGGGATACGTGGAAAATTCTTTTAAAATCAAAATTCACATAGCATCACAGATAGAAAAGGGCCGTTACAAAATTAATGTTTTGAAAACTAGTACAAATACTGATACGTCTAATAATAATAATTTCAACACTGCCACTTTTGTTAATATCCCCAATAATATTATTATAAATAATTGTTATAATTATGTAATTAATATTCAGAAGTAATGTATCCATCCAGATTCTTTTTAACATAATAAACGCCCGTAAAAATAAATTTGTACGTAACACGATCCAAAAGTGATTTTACGGGATTCGCTGGATTCCAGGACTCGCCTACTTATCCCATCAAATATTACTTTCGGAACTTGTTACGTAAATAACTATTCATATTAAAAAAAAACTGTTTTAAAAAGTCATATAATTTTTTGGACTTGCACACATAAAAAATGCAGTACTAAGATTTTTACCATTTGCGAACACTCTTTTATTAAGCCCTTAGTTCTGGTCGGTTATGGTTTCTTCTGAAGATAAAGCAGCTTTTTATTTTTCGAAATTCCAAAGGCCTTAGTTCTGGTCGGTCATGGTTAGTTCTGGTTAGATAAAGCGGCGTTGTATTTTTCCACACCGAACAAACACTACTAGAAATCCAAACCTCGTGCTTTCTGAACGCAGCTATCTTCTGTCAGTATAGTAGCGACAAACGCCTGGACAATCAACTAATAAAAGCACATAATAAAAAGGCGAATGCGCTGGTAGTACTATAAATTTTTATTTCTAAGTTATTTTTCCCCAATTCCAACAAAAATAAGATTTTGCTGAAATACATTACTTAACAACTGATTAATTAATAAATAAGCAGTTGTTAAGTAAGATTTTAGCAAAATTTTATCTTTGTTAGGATTGGGTAAAATTTTAAACTTGCAAAAATTAAAGCAAACAAAAAATGTTATTCTTAACAATATATTATAAATTAATTTGTTATAAATACAAATATTTTGAGAAAACCAGGAAAATCTTGGGACATTTGCCCCAAATTTTCAATAAACAACAACAAAAAATTACATTCCAAAAGTAACAGTAACAAATAAAACATAAAAATAAAACATGAAATTTCAGAATAAACGAAAAATATTCTCTGATAACAACATAAATTCTTATACCTGAGATAACACAGGCAAAATAAAATATATTCTAAAAATTAACAATAAAACTTCTAAAACTATCACAGCCGGGGTTGGATGAGATATTTCTAAAACTGTCACAGCCGGGGTTGGATGAGATCATGCTGAAAGATGCCTATAAAACAAAGAAGCTAGGCAGTATTCGCTTATTCAAAATAGACTAAAAATACATAAAATATGATATGGGAACTTTAGCTATTAATTTAGGCAAAGACAGAAGCAGACAGCGGGCAAAAATATATAAAGAATTTAAATTTATTTATAAATAAATAAATTATTATTTTTAAAGTTAGGTTAAATATTTCATAAAATTATGGTCTGAACAAATGAAAAGAGTTTGCAGTAAGGTTCGAAATATTGTTGCCTAAATAAATTTTCAATTTTATTCTTTTAAACATTCTCATCCAAATATTTGTAAATATCAGCATGTAGTCTGTCTACAAGATTGACTAAAGCTTCACCAGCAAATTTAAGCCTTCGTTCGTTATCAAACTCTTTAAACATGACAAATAAATGCTTGTCGGTTACCTCCACTAAAAAGAGATTACTCTGAAAAGTTAAACATGAAATTGAAATTTTGTAAATAAGATATAAAATAACATTATTTAAAATTTTAATTTTAGGGTTGTCCAATGGTTCGAGAGGTAAATTTTGAAAAGAATTGAAACATTTTTCGTAACTGTGTTCTTTTAAAATGGAATTCATAAAGGGTGACCAAGGTGCAGCTCTATATTTTAAGTGAGAAGGATCCTTAAGATTTGCATAATTTAATTTTAAACAACGGTCCTCACAAACATACATTTTTACAATCTTTTGAGGGACTTAAAGTACATTTAATTTTCCAAGCTTCTAACGATAAGCGATCTCAAAGAAAAGAATGAAACTTTTTGTTCTTAAAATCGGTGCTTACAATTTTACTATAATAGGCGTTTCTGCAACAAGGATAATTACAAGAATTTTTTAGCCTCCATGTTGTGTTGGTGCCATTGCGAAGATATTTACAAAGAATCTTGGTTTAATATCGAAGAAGGCTTACTACAATATTTAAATAACATATCTAACTTTATAATTTTTTCACAATAGTGTGGAAAAAATAAGAACGCAAATTTAAAACAGTCAACCCAAAGTCAACACTTACAACCCAAATATTAGAATAGAAAATGGCCGACGCAAACACAATACAACACGGGGATTTATGGTTAAAAAGGGATATAAATAATTCTCACTTCTCATTGGTTAAAAAAAATCGACATTTCGCCATCTAGAAATTTACTACCAAGTTACTACAAAGCAAAATATGGAAAAATATAGATATCTACTTATTCCCTGGCAACGATATAATTGTCAAATGTCACTTTTTCCAGTATCCCCATAAGAAGTTGGCCAGGCGTGTTTTTCCAAATTATATTTCAGACATAATAAGTCACTAAAAGTAGAAAAAGTAAACATTTCCGTTTATTTCTCAGTTTACCTATGCTTGTTGAAGTACCAAATATTAAATTTCAATTATGGTCCTGAGTTTACAGGTGCTTTAAAAAATAATTAGTTCTCAGTTTACCTACGCTTGTTTAGGTACAAAATATTAAATCTAAATTTTGGTCTTCAGTTTACATGCGTAGACTGTGACCATAAATATATATTACGTTTTTATTAAGCTAAAAATCTAAAGTTGATTTTGGTAAAATATCATGACTAAGACATCTTTTAATTAAAAAAACTAAATATATGTATAAAAACAAAGCAACAGATATTTAGACATATTTTTAAAAGGTAAAACTTCGTCATTAAACATAGGTTAATTTTCTTATTATGCTCTGTTACATTCGATCCAACTGTGGTAAATTTACTGGCTTCAGAAAGAAGTTCTCACTAAGAACATAACGTAATGTACCTAGAGCAATAAATAAGAAGAGTTTATTTAATTATTCTAGAAAATATCATTTTTACGAATAAAAAGTGTAATACACCATAAAACAATCTTTATTGAGATAACCTACATTTGTTGTGGGCCCCTAAAAAAGTAAACCCTTTAAACATAAAAAAGTATAGCACCCTTTTCTTGTTCAGCAAAAAAGGGTATCAATAAAATAAAAAACAAGAGTACTATATAGGGTCAGTTTGCAGACCAATTGTCAATTTCCGATACCATAAAAATAAAAAACGCTGTACCTAATAAAAAAACCGCACTTTTTTAATTGGGGTGAATTATGGAATGTTATTCTCTAGTCTGGCACTGCTCATAAAACGTTGTGCTGTGTTTATTTTCTATTAAAATTACGGTTTTATGGGATTGTTTCAACATATTTCTTTGTCGGCATAATTTAAATAATAGAATGTTTACAAAGAATATTATTTCTTTATTGTCTTAGGGTGAGACATCGTGTCAAATTTACTGGGCGCCTATTAATTGGTTGCCATTCGTATGAATGAAAAGAGAAAACTATTACCTGAAATTGTAGGGTTTGTAAAATAATGGGTGTTAAAACAAATAATTATTTTCTTGCATTCTATTTATCGCAGTTGTAAGGCCTGTGGTTGAACAAAGCAAGATATTTTTCGCGATAAACTACAAGTTTCCATAATTTCTAAATAACACATTAAACTATTTTTAACTACAAGTATTTAAAATGACGGCCATTTTTATTAATGCATTTTCACATTTTTTTGAAAACAGCAAAGAGTTTTTTTTTATATTACTTAAGACATCCCGAACTTTGTCCTCCAATAGTTCTATAGTTACAGGGAGTTCAAACTCGTACATCTTATTTTTAACATATCCCCAGGGATTAAAATGAAGGGGTGTAATATCTGTAATACCTGAAGACCTAGCTGACTAATTAACAGGACCACTGTGTGCAATAACTTTGTTGTTAAATACTTGTGTTAATAGATTTTGAACGTCCCGAGTATTATGTGCAGGGCACCCGTTCTGTTGAAACCACACATCATTCAGTATCTGTTCTCTAAGTACTATAGCTCTCACGGCCGATAATATCTGTTCCTCCAGTCAGTTAGTAAAACCCAATTTTCGTAGTTTCTAGTCTGTTTTAAGTAATATAATAAAATAATTTATGTGCTACACTCGTCCGATGATAACCAATAAGTTTAAAATAACATATATATCTTATAACGGGTTTGCAATATTTTTAAGTTAGTTAATTTTTTATTTTTATATAATTTCATAAAAATATTTGTTTTCTTTTAGTACCTAAAAACAAATCAATTGTATAAAGAATTAAATATTTTTATATCTTTTTATGTTTTTTGTTACTATTATTGCAAGAGCAGACTAGCTCTTCATAATAATATACAGGGTGTCCGGAAAATACGTGTACAACGTTTGACAACAGACTCCGGGCGTCAAAATAAATCTTTTAAAGCGAACTTACCTATATCCAAAATTGCTTCAATTAGCCTGCAGAGGGCATCAAAGATTTTAAAAAATTGTTTTTTTCTAAATTTTTCCAAAACGTGCAAGTTGATTTCAATAATTTTTGGTGATGAGTCTCGGGCTAAAAAATAACATTTGCTGTTGGCACAGTTATCCACTCTACTGAACCTAAAGTATTATAAACTTGACGTCATATGTACCTATATCTTCAGATTTTTAATGTTAATGACTTACTGATAAATTAAATAATATTTTCTGTTAAAACAATGTATTTGGAAGAATTTTTCATCTCCTGCAAAATTTTGCTAGGATAAGTGGTTATGCCAGAAAAAATTATATCCAATTACGTGCTCGGGCATAATATTTTATTAATAAATAAACAAAAATTAATTAAAACAAAACATTAATAAAACAAATGTGCAAAATGACCACCATTTAGTTGAATACATTCATTTACACATCTTAAAAAATGAACTTGAACTTTAATTAATGTCTCGAGATTATTAAGATGGTTGCTTGCATTTAAAATTCGTTGCCATAATTCTTCGCGCCTGTTCACAGGGGTTTTATAAATTTCAGTTTTAAGAGCAGCTCACAAAAAGAAATCACACATATTTAGGTCCGGAGACCGTGGTGGCCATCGTACTGGTGCATCATCGCCTCTTCCAATCCACCTATTAGAGTATTGGTCATGAAGGTCTCGTTGAACAGCCACGGAAAAATGAGGTGGCGCTCCATCATGCTTATACCACAGTCCCTGCCGAATTATAAGGGGCACATTTTCCAGGAGAATTGGCAAAGTGTTTTGCAAAAAATTGAGGTAAATATTTCCATTCAATTTGTCTGGTAATATTACAGGACCAGTAAGGTATCGATCGATATTACCTGCCCAAAAATTTATTTTAAATTGATGTTGCTGGTGGGTTACTTTAATGGCATAAGGATTTTCATCGGCATAAACATGTTCATTGTGTAGGTTCTGATTTTGTAAAGGTCTATAATATTTTCTTACTAAAATTTAGATCATGAATTCTTTCGTTCCGAATAAATTGACAAAATAGGAGCCGCTGGGGAGGATCAATGGGCAAAAGTACTTAAACTGTTTGGATGTAATACGGGTGCAACAATTGTTCTTTTGAAATATCAATTACGGTGGTTTTAGGGGCAGCCAACTCACTTTCTAGCCGGTGTGTACTGATACTTTGTTCTTCTTCAACTCTTAACAAAATTTCCTCTTCGTTTTCAACAGTTCGACTTCTCCGATTACGACTCATACCTTTATATTTTTGTTCAAAGCTACCCGTTTTCCGAAGACGACGTGCAATAGTTATTTGGTATACGATGGTCAGGAAGTCTTTCTATGTAAACCCTAACACTTTGACGTCCATTTCCTTGGCAAAACCCGTACACCAAAAGCATGTCAACTTTATCGAAAATCGTATAGTTGTCCTTATTTACCGTAATAGTAAAAGACTTTAGAAGTTAAAAAAAGTGGCCTTAATGTTTAAACTCTGACATCAGTTTGTCAACAGAAATATTAAATGTTATAGCAACACAAAAACATAATAAAAACACCAGCAAACGATGTTAAGTAATAACATCTTATTACAATTAATAAAATATCTCGCCCGAGCACCTAATTGAAAATGATTTTTTTTGGCATAATCACTTATCCTAGCAAAATTTTGCAGGAGATAGAAAATGTTTCAAAAACATTGTTTTACCAGAAAATGGTATCTAATTTATCAGTAAGTCAATGACATGAAAAATCAGAGGACATAGGTTCATATGACGTCACGTTTATAATACTTTAGGTTAAGTAGAGTGGATAACTGTGCCAACAGCAAACGTCATTTTATAGCCAGAAACTCATCACCAAAAATTATTGAAGTCAACTTGCACGTTTTGGAAAAATTTAGAAAAAAACATTTTTTTAAATCTTTGACGCTCTCTGCAGGCTAATTGAAGCAATTTTGGATATAGGTAAGTTCGCTTTAACAGATTTATTTTGACGCCCGGAGTCTGTCATCAAGGTGGTACACGTATTTTCCGGACCCCCTGTATAAAAAAAGTACAATTTTTAAAAATAATATATAATTATCTTTATTCTGAAGAAAAGTCAAATATTTTTTTAATTGATATTCCCAGAAAACAAAATAAACTATAAAAAAAAATACTTTTATACCACTATATAGAACTAAATAATGTCAATTTATGGTGTTTGATAAATTAACAAAATAACAGAAAACATTAAAATTAATTAGCACATTTAAAAATAGATATAAAAAAATCAATATTTAAATTTTAAATTTTAATAACTAAACTAAATTATTTTTTTTTTATCAGAACTGTATTAAAACAGTATTAAAATATGGGGCAATATTAAATTATTATATGCCATCTCACATACAGATAAAAACTCGTAAACCCCATAGGCGTCTCCACAAAATATATAAAATCCCCAGATCGTAAATAAGAATGACAGAGCGAGAATTTAAGCGAGCAAACTCGAGAATCAGATATTTCCATGAATAAATATGTATAAAATTACACATCTGCTTCTTTGCCCAATATTTATAAATTTCAAAGATGCCACCAGTGCTGGAGAAACCAGTTTGTTAAAAATTTGGCAATATGCTAAATTCTCTGTAACAAAATGTAAAATTATTTTTAAACTACTAACAGTATTTTACGACAAAAAAAAACAAAAATTTGGCAAAGTTGATCACGTGTATAGGGTTATCCAAGATTAGATAAGGCCATGAAAGACTTATTTTTAAAGGAGGATAAGGAAAATAAGTTGAACTGAAGCAAGAGAAATATTTAAAATTAACATTTTCTTATGAAGACACCTTATTTATTGGTTCGTTTTTAGTAACAACAGAATTATTATTTTTTATACAATAAAACGCGTTTTTTTAAACGACTTTAACTAACTTTGATTGTCCCAAATAATATTGTGTAATAGAATAATCCATCGCTACAATATAGAACATATGTATAATAATGTATTGATTAAAATCTATAGGACTCCTTTAGAGGAAAAAAATATTTTTAGTAATTCTTAATAGGCCCCTTGCAGATATTTTCTTAATGGAGAAAAATAACCGTTTAAACCTTAATAACGTTTTTGTACAATATTTTTTTATACGAAATTCTATAACAGAATTAGGAGCCTTTTAAATTCAATAACAAACTTTCCGTGAAAAGGGCATCTACGTAACAAGTAACTAACCACTCCTATTCACAACGCCTGATTGACAGAGGCGAGTGGGGCTATGTTCCAAGAAAAGAAAGTTGTAAGTCTTTTTTTTTTAAGTGAAATGAATTGAAGGTTCTTGTGTATTTATGTGTGTTAAAAAAAATATTTAGACAATATTCGTCATGTTGATAAATAGAAAAAATGTCATCTGTATATCTCCACCAAACTAAAGGTTTATTATAATAATTTAGTACAAAATTGGAATCAAAATGTTTAATAAAAATATTACTTAATAATGATGATAATGGCGAATCCATGGCCATGTCAAAAGTTTGCATATAAAAGTCAGTGTTGTATTGAAAATATATTGTTTTTACGCAATAGGTTAATGATTTAAAAATAAAGTTTATGTAAAGTTTGGTTATTTTACCAAGTGGGATATCATTTTTTAATTTATTTCTAACAATATTTAATGTTTTATCTACAGAACCATTTGTAAATAAACTAACAACATCAAAACTTACCAGGGTGTTATTTGAGTCTATATCAATTTTAGTATTTTAGCAAAGAAAACATGGCCAACAAATGTAAAATTAAAAAAGTGGTTTTGTATTAATAAATAAAAATAAATGTGCAGCTTGATGCTGAAGAAAGTTTAGGTAAACTTAAAAATCAATTAACATACCACTCGTTTTTGACTCTTTGAAAATTCAGCAGTCAAGCAAACTATTATGCCATTTATGACCAAACGTTATAAATATTTAAAAAAAGCTGTTAGAATTTCGTAAGTTTTTATACCAAAATTCCGTCAAATTTGGTTATAATTTCGATTTGCCACCGAAATGTCGACAAGTTTTTTAATTTTTCTTAATATTTTGGGTTTTTTTGAGGGTTTTGTCTTTTTTGTTTCAAGCGATTTGCAAACGATAATGAACAATTTTAAGAGCTTTAACCTTTTTTTTGTAAAATGTATTTTTTTGTGATAATTGCTATGGATTATGATGGTGTAATTACTCTCTACATTGTTGCGTTGTTTAATTGACATTAAACAGATTTATTTTAAATCGTAATAAAGGAACACTATAGATTGTCTCTTTTTGCATTAAATGAAATAAATTAACGAAGCAAAAAAGGATTTTTTTACATAACAGGTAATACATGTTTATTATTTCCTACCGTAAAATTACACTTGAAAAAAATATATAGTGTTATAAATTCGAAATTACAATATTCTAGAATTAACTAACTATTAAGAATTAACTAGAACTTACTATTAAAAATTAACTAGAATTAACTTAATTTATATTTAAAAGTAAAATCTTCATCAAGTCCTAGGTCTTTCTGGATTGTACCTAGTTCCGATGCTGCATTACCCTGCTGCACAGCTAAACCAAATCTTTGGATAATGAAACCTCGAGATTTTTTGCATGCAATTTTTCTGCAAATTTTATTTATAAAACCCTAAGCCTTATAACCCAAAGGACCAAAAGCTTCCAAATCAAAAGGAATGAAAATAAAGCGGTCTGCAAGCTCTTTATATTTTAAATGTTTTTATATTCTCGGCAAGACGAGCAGCCGCACCTACTTAATTAGAAGTTTTATCCAGATAGGATTTTGCAAGTGTATGGCTGCAAGTAACGTCCCAAAGTAATTGTTTTCCATATTTTTAGGATATTAGGGTCATTCCATCTACACGTTTTCCATCGTTTCTGCAAACTCCAAGAGGCTCTAACACAGAAGAATTTTCAGCTGTAATCAGAGCTCTCTTGATAATGTCATTAGTCTGACTGTGTCTAGAATAACGCTTTGCATTTTTTGCAGCTTAACCCATGTCGGCCATAAATATCAGCATTTTTACCGCAAACGCAGCTGTGCTGTCCACACACAGGCAGACCAAATCTGAGAGCGATAGAAATATGGAATGTTTTGTAATCTAACAAATTTTTCAAGGACGAAAATAAAAGTGCGGTAATATAAGCATTACTTTCAGGGGCCTAAAGAGAAAGTAGGCGTGCCTTATCTTCACTTGTCTGGCATATGTTTGTAGTATATTTGTGACGAGCTTGCAAATTAAAAGGTCAAAATCTTTCTCTTTTTTTTGGTAATTCTTGTGGTTGATTTTGAAGATTGCAAAGAGATAACCATCTTAGAAAACAATTACTGAAATTAGATTTAATTAGAAAAATAAGTAATATTGGAACTCGGTAACCCTTATATCGTCAAACGGTTTGTTCGTCTGACGCGAGTTTAAAGGGCCAGAATTGAACTTAAAATCGTTATTACACAGAAACTAATATTTTCCAAAAAAATTATTTGGAACATGGTTTTTTAATACGCAAAGGAAGAAATTTGACGTCTCTTTAGATCAAAACAATTTTTATGCAAGAGGTCGATTGACAAAAAATATTTTAATATTACAAATAAACATGACTTACACAAAAATGCGAAGTATTTAATAAGCAACATATGTTTTCCTTATTGTAACGAAAAGTTTATGGGTAAATATCACCTAATAAAAGAAATATTTCTAAAAAACATAACTTTCTGTGTTTGTTATTGTGATGGAACAAAAATATTAGTTAAAGCAATGAAACGCCACTGTGATTTCGTATGTGACACCACTTTTTGGTGGTTTATGCACCACGATCTTAATAACTTACTGGCTCGTATCGCATTCGGGGACAGGAATTTAAGAGAGTAAAATAAATGGTAAATTCTTCAGCGTTATAGCTTGTGAGCTTTTACTGATCTGATAATACGAGGTTTAATCGAAAAGCCTAAAACATTTTTTCTGTAGCTTTCTATTTTTCTATTTTTTTAAAGTCTTCGGCAGCTTTGTGCATCGTTTTCGTATATTTTCTTAAATGTTAAATTTATTATATAAAAAAAAAACAAAAATTAATTAAAAAGTTCTTGTGGAGAACTCGCCAAAATTATTTTTAGAATGAGACCGCTTCAGTCCTGTTCCCGGGCTATTATGCAATTTAAAGGTTATGTCAGTGGGGCGTCATAGCTCAAAAACTATCGTACTTCGGCAAAAATGGGCGATATGCCCGATAAGTAAAAAATCACCTGAGAAACTTACAAATTTAGGGTTTTTTCAATATACTTAACACGAATATATACTGGCTATATAGCCGTTTTCTCTATTTACAATCACAGGAGACTACACAGACACTAAAGTCAATTCTGTAGGCACTCCTTGATTACTTAGTCTATTAAAAATAACCTTTTACTTTTTGAAACTTGCAAATCATTAAAACACCTTGGAAAAAGACAGGAACAAACGGTACACGGCAAGAAACAAGTAAGTTTTTCTTCCTATTACGTCAAATTTTAAAGTTGTTCGGCTAAGCCCAAAACCCGAAAGTCGTTGGGCCAAGCGGGAAATTTGAGGTCTTTTTTATTTACCGCACAAACTCTCATTATGCGGCACAATGCTCAGCACTTTTTGTACGTAAGTGCTCCTATCAAGGCATAATCGGGCTTCGAATAACTTTTTTTCTCTCTGAGAGAACAAAAAAATTATCCGAAGCCCGATAATGCCTTGATAAGAGCACTTCGGTACAAAAAGTGCTAAGCATTGAGCCGCATAATGCAATTTTGTGCGGTAATTGAAAAACACTCTTGAATTTAACACCTTTCATCCGCGTGAATTTATCTATTTTTTTTTTTTAATTTTCAATCAGCAGTTGGAAATGTAAAAAAATGGCAGTTACTATTCCTGCCAGTATTCTTACATTCAACCACACAACAACTGTTATGTATCATTTCTAATATTTTATCTAATTGTTTACATATAAATCGAGCAAGATACACTCCGCTTCCTGCAAATAGCATTATTAATTTAAATGGAACACAAAATATATTTCGCAAAATATGAATTCTACATGCCATTCCCGATTTAAAACCAGTATTTTATCCTGTATCAATTTTTCCTTATTTTCAAAAAAATTCACAACACTTCCTGTTAAACCGGAAGTGTTGAGCAGATGTTGTTATATTCAATATCGGCATCTAACTACACAATATATTTCTGCAAAATTTTAATGGGATATCATTTTATTTAAGAAAATAAAAGGCTTGATAGACCTTTCGTTGTCACCCGGTAAAAATAATTCGGACCCCCTTTAAAAGGTTTTTGATTTTAAACCGTATGACAAAAAAACAGATATATTTTAATATATTGATTTTCTTTTAAGAAAATCAATCAAATCGGGGCCGTGCTTAAGAAATTTTATGGAGGTTAGAGAGGTTAAGAAGCACCATCTCTTATCGCTGTTTTGTTTAAAAAATGGCCCCAGAATAGCATTAGATAGGAGGCGATGGTGTAGCCAGGTGTAGCGAAGTAAACCAATGAGAAGCAATGACCTTGACTACAATATATAAAGTGAAGTTTAAAACAACGAGGTCATTGGTTAAGAACGGTTCTTGGGAACACCAGCGCCATCTTGCACCATCTTCATTTATTGCAATTTAAGTGTCATTTTTGTAACATAGAGATGGTGATCCTGGTCTTTAAAATCCATGAGGAATTCCGAAGATTGTCTGTTTTGCTTATTCATTGCCTCCATTACTTTTTAGATAGGTCAAATTATTATTATTATTATTTTTTTTTTGATAAATCCTTATAGAATTTTTATCTCCTTTACAAAAATAATGCAACCTTTCCACTATCCCCCATTTATATCGAAATCGGTTCACGAGCCAATCTGG